>OY757910.1:89167515-89335015 GCA_963585895.1 Sepioteuthis lessoniana | reverse complement strand
GAAATAGAACTGTTTTTGATATCAAAACTGTACTCATGCTAAACTAAATTGTTTGAAATGGAACTGTTTGGCTAAACAGAATAGCTTGAAATAGAAATGTTTTTGACAATTAAACTGTGTACTTATGCTAAACTGAATTGCTTAAAATAGAACTGTTTATTTGTATTAAAATGGATTTGACGTTAAGTAACCTACAAAGGTTGAAATGTCATAAAACTCAAACAAATAAACAAGCAAGGCGGACTAGGTTCTTTAGCCTTGGTTAGGTAATCAATCTGGGAGAAAGTAAACTCTGTATTTGGACCAACTTTGCTCAGCTTAAAAACTGACTTTGTGCCATATGTTGGGTAAATACATATTTTATACATAACTTGGTGGAGAAAGTCAACTTGTACCTTTGCTAAGAATAATATGAAAGCAACACAAACTGTCATTGACCATTATGCTACCTGCAGCTCATGTATAGAACACAACCAAAAATGAAAGAAAGCTTTTCTGAATGCTGACCATTTGCTGCTAGAATGGCAGATAACTCGTGATTGATATCTTGTATAGCTGGCAATGTGGTGTTACTTTTGGCAGGAAGCTGTTCATCTTGATTTTGGTCAGTAGGCTGAAAGAAAAAAAGAAAAAAAAAGAAAACAGAAAAGAAAGGAAGATTTACATTAGTTTATTTATGGGGATTTTATAAACCCCCAAAAGCCCAGTTTATTACTACGTTTTGTAAAAGAATAAACTGTACTTCAACAGCAGTAGGGAGATGGGTGGCAGCTTTTGAAGAAAGGAGACGAACGACTTTTAGTGTAACAAAATTTATATACAACAACAACAATAAATAGGGTTTTACACCAAATGGAACAAACAACGAATATGCAAGAGTTCAAAAAAGAGTTCAAGTTTCAGATAGGTGGTAGGGTTTTGTAAGGTTTGTAAGGTTTAGTTGTAAGGTTGTTTGTTATAAGGTAAAGGTTTGCAGATAAAATGCCTGCTGGAACTTAGCTGTGTGTCCTGTTCCTTTTAACTCAGCACGTATGTTCATCGCTCTAGGCTCCTGGCTGTGTGTTGAAGGTACCAAATACGTTTGCAGTCAAGGGCTGCTACGAATGGATCTGTTGCTAACAGCAGTGGGAGTGGAAAAAAGAGCAAGAATCTTCAGTTGGAGCTCTTTTATCGTGGACACCATGTGACCCCAAGGAGCTGCTGATATTTGGTGAAACAGGATCACGAGTTCTTTAACAAAATTTCTACACATTGTCCTCAGGATATCCCAAATTGTAAGAAAAGATTTTTTTTCTCTTTGAATGAGCAATAAATAAATTAAAAGAGTTGTAATGGACCAGAATCATTATATGAGACCTGCAGATACTACAACCTGTGGGAGATACTGTAACTCTGGAGGGGAACAATATATCTAAGAAGACACTGAAAAATGTAGAAAAATTAACAAATAAATAGAAAAGAGGATGAATTCAAAAATATCTTTATTTCTTAGAAATATTCCAAAACTTTTCCTTTACAAAATACCCTATTTATAAACAAATTCATTCATAAATGAATAAGTGCTACAATACTATCAAAATAAGATAAATAAGTGGTTTTTAATAGATTTTTAAAAATTGAAGTATAAGTTATCAACATATTTCTATCCTGGCAAGTAAGGTTTAGAATAATCCGACTGTATCCCCTGGAAAGAAGTAAGACTTCTCCCTATTGGGGGTGTCTCTGGTATGACACTAAAAAGCATCTGAAGATGAGGCTCCAATTCTGGAGATCTAGGGAGTACAGAATACCTTTTTATTGCTATTTCTCCCATTGAAAGTGTCCAAGCAGACCATAGAGTAAAATTGAAAGAAAGCAAAAACAGAAATAAATACGTTGACCTTGCTAGACAACTGAAAAAAACTATGGAACATGAAAGTGACGGTGATACCAATTGTGACTGGTGCTTGGTACAATTACCAAAAGATTGATAAAGTGAATGGAGGAATTGGAAATAAGAGCATGAGTGAGGACAATCTTAACTATAGCATTGTTGAGATCGACCAGAATACTGAGAAGAGTCCTGGAGACTCGACTCAAACTCCGGTGGAAAACCATCTGCTAACGCTGGTGTGAAAAACTCTCAAAGGAGTAAAATAATAAAATCCAATTCAATGTGGGACTCAGATCCGAGAGTCACGATCGGCAGTTACTCCCTTGATAGCAAACATGGGAGACCTGGTAGCATTATGTGAATATTGGCTGTTGTTATTTCAGTTAGACAAACGAAGCATCTGAGAGACACCAAAGGAAAAAATGGACTAGAAAAACAACAAAATGTAATCCACTGTTATTTTAAAAGCAATCCTACACTAAGAAGACATAGGGAATGGATGATGGATAACTGGACAGAATCCACTAAATTTAATACAAGTCTAAGACTTGCTGACCAAGCAAGATTGATTTTAAAGAAAAGTTGGTTTTTCAATCTTGAATTACAACAAATATGTGGACAGGTAAATCATTAAGAATTTACTCAAAGAGGGTAAGAGTCCAAAACACCCGAATATTGAGACTAAAAGAAAACCCTTTGGTACAGATTCATTATCCGGCACTGCCCTGGGAAGTGGTATACAGCCTCTGATGCCATCTCCCACAACCCAGTAGCCACCTTATAGGTGCTCCTCAACATATTTCCTACTAAACACTCTCAGTCAGACATCATAGAGTCCAATGACATGAATGACAAGGTTGAATCAACAACCCGAATAGCAAGATTTAGAGCTAGTGACAACATAGCACTCGCTTCACCAAACCTCATCAGTGCCGTTGGACATAGTGACTAACATTATAACAAGTTCATAGAAACAATACAAAAAGGATTCCTAAAGACACGCAACCTCACTGCACCCAAAGTCCGTGAATATTGAAAAGTGAGGCATTGCTGACAACTGCTTAGTGCTTTTAAACCAAAGGATTGTCATCCATACCTCTCAACATGAAAAAGTATTGCATTGCCTGCATTCTGCCCACCAAGGTGAAGGTGGCATGAAGGCCTGTGCCAATGAATCTGTGTATTGGCCCCAAATGAATGCCTCAATACATAACATTAGAGCCAATTTCACAATATGCTTGAAAATTATCCTGAGTCAACCAAGAGAGCTGATCACCTTGACACCATTTCCTGATTGACCATTTCAGCAGATTGTCATGGACCTCCTCATGTTGGAAACTGTGGATACCCAGTATGCACAGATAGGTTAACTGGCTGGCTGGCTGGTTGTGTACCACTTGAGCCATGGACAGGCTAACACCTCAAGGCTTATCTCAATTTGGTAAGACATATTCAAAACCTATGGTGCCCCTGAGGAACTAAGCAGTGATGGTAGAGCACCCTTCACATCCCTCCCTGTCCAACAGTTTCTAAACAACTGGGCTGTAAAGCACAGACTATCATTTTCTGCTTATTCTCAATCCAACAGTTATGTAGAGTTCACCATCAAAGCAGTTAAAAGAATAGTAAATAGCAACACAGGAGCCCAAGGAACTTTGGATAATGACCATGCAGCAAGAGCTATTCTCCAATACAGGAATACACCCATCCAGAACATTAGGTTATCTCCTGCATAACTACTACTTCATCACTGGCAATGTGACTTTATACCATCCCTATCCACGCTATACAAACTGCATACAAAATGGATAGCTGCAGCTCAAAACTGTGAGATAAGCCTGTCTCAACACAACACCTGCATAATAGAGCAATACAACTGCATAGCACATGTCTTATGCCCACTTCAAAAGAGAGAAATAGTCTCAATGCATTGCCTAAGCATTTGCCAATGGGACTCAACAGGCTGAGTCATTGAAACTTTCCCTAACTATTAATACTGGATCAGGGTTGATGGGTTGGGTAGGATCATCTTGTAGAATTGCAGATTTCTCAGGAAGCTTCCTATTTTTAATGCTTTGCCTGAGTCCTACAAACAAACACCTGGGAGTACCTAATACTTAATATACCAGTGTTGCAAAACATGGAAAGTGGAATAAGATTGTCGATGCACTTACCATCAAACAACATTGCTCAGCCACCTATACTGATACAAGTGAAAACCGCTTGGGTATTGTCCAGATTACTCCCACACAACCAGCCAGGCCTGAAGGAACTCATCTCCCACCTCAGAGGTTATAACCCACATACAATGAGGAGGAGGAAATGTTGGATAATAACAATAATGTAGAATAATAATAACAATAGGACTTACCAGTCAAGGAGTCCTAACTAGTGTCCAGTCGGCAGACAAAAGTAAAACAGGCTGTAACCCAATACAGAACTTGTACTAGTATTAAAATGAAACTGATATTTATACACTAATATATCCACTCATGGACCAGCAGCCAATCCCAACCCAAGGAATGGACTGGCCCATGTGCGCTCAGTAGAATGTCCCAAGGTGCGATAAATAACATTCCTTCTTTTGGTGTTCACTTTGAGATCTAACTCAGCTCGTTATACAGTTGAGTGCTGATTCTAACAGTTTGCCAAATTCCATAGAGGAATGAGTTGAAACACTAAATATTGAAAATCAAACAATAACAACAGAAGAAGATAGAAAAAAAAAATGTAGACTTAATAAAAAATATCATGAGTGAACTGAAGTATTACTATCCTGAAAGAATTAAGACTGGAAGAAAGTCAAGGTCGATACCAAAAACAAATTATTAAAATATATCCCAATGGACATCACCAAACTGAATGCAGGGGCAACTAGTCAGTGATAAAATAGGCATTCCACAAAGGAATCCAAATAGAAATACAAAACCTGGATGGAAAAAGCTGTAACAAGCAAAACTACTAAAAATGATAAAATGCACAAGAACAAAATGAAGGGAAAAGATCCCAAAAAGATAACTGCAGACAAGTCTGACAATACAACTTGAAGTAATTAATTAAAAGATATTGACAAAAGAAGGAAGAATCAAAAGATATTAGGACAGGGTCAAGCAATATAAGCAAAATAGGATATTCCAAAATAACAAAAGAAAATTCTACCAAGTTAGTTGCTAAGGCACAAGGACAAATAAACAACTGGATGCAAAAGAAGCCAAACAATTTTGGAGTAAAATATGGAAATAGAAAGACCATAGCAGAAAGGAAGAATGGATAAATAGTAAAAAAGAATTAGAATTGAAGGGCCTAAGATGAGCATACACCTGGATTCACTGAGAGCAACACTTAAGAAAATACCAAATTGAAAAATGCCAAGCCATTTTTATTTCAAAAATTCACATCCATCCACAGCAGACTGACTCTGCAAGCTAGCCTGAATTGACGATGAAAAAGAAAACTATCCTGATCCAGAAGGACCTTCAAAAATGTACCGTCTCCAACAACTTTAGACCAATAATATGTTTATGCATGATGTAGAAAGTCTTAACTGCTCAGGTGAGAAATAAAATCTATTAGTTGTACAAGGAATTAAGGACTACATTAAAAAGAGCAAGGTAAGATTAAGCATAGCTGCCAATAACAGCATTACCAACTTAAATACAAGAGAAAAACAATAAAAACAAGGAAACAGAAATGAGAACAAAAACAGATGTATGGATATTACAAGCAACAAACAAGCAAGATTGCTCATGACATAGCTAAGTAAAGGAAATCTAAAGAGATAAAATGAATCTCTTCTAATAGCAGCACAAAACAATGCCATAAGTACCAATTATATTAAAGCAAAAATCAATAAGACACTACAGATTAGTAAGTGTAGATTGTGGAGAAAAAGATGAAATAATTGATCACATAGTAAGCAAATACAGTAAACTAGCACCAAAAGAGTACAAGACTAGGCATAACTGGATGGGAAAGGTGATCCACTGGGAATTGTGCAAGAGATTGAATTTTGACCTACTACCAAATGGTATATGCACAAACCAGAATCGATCCAAGTAAATGAGACATATAATTCTCTGGGATTTTGAGATATAAATGGATCACCTAATCCTAGCCAGAAGATCGCACCTAGTGCTAATTAACAAAAACAAAATGAACCCATTGTTTAGTTGATCTTGGCATTCTGGTGTACCATAGAGTGAAAATAAAAGACAGCAAAAAGATAGACAAATACTTGGACCTTGCCAGAGAGCTAAAAATGCTGTAGAACATGAGTGTGATGGTAATACCAATTGTAGTTGGTATGCTTGGAGCAGTTCCAAAATACTTGAAAAAGGGACTGGAAAAATTGGAAATCAGAGAAAGAATCAAAACCAGACTCCAGCATTGTTGAAAATGGCAAGAATACTGGAGACATGAAGAGACTTGGTATCATTCAGACTCTAGTGAAAGACCACCAGCCAATATTGGTATGAAAAGCTCACAAGGAGTAAATAATAATGATAATAATAATAATAAGCAAATGCTGTCTACTGGTACAAAAGGATCACAAGACTTGGTACAACTGGGTGGGAAAGGTGATCCACAGAGATTTATGCAAAAGATGAAGATTTGACTCAGCTGACAAATGATATACACATAAACCAGAATCTGTCCTGGAAAATGAGACCCAAAAATTCTTTGGGATTTCAGGATACAAACAGATCACTCAATCTTGGCCAGAAGATCAGGCCTTGTGTTAATTCATAAGAAAAAAGAACTTGTCATCTTGTAGATTTTGTTAATCTAGTGGACCACAGAGTGAAAATAAAAATAAAACAAAAAGATAGGTAAATACTTGGATCTTGTCAGAGGACCAAAAAAGCTGTAGAAAATGATGGTGATGGTGATATCAATCATAGTTGGGGCACTTGAGGGGTGAGTTTATGTTCAATCCTTGATGCTTAAGGCATCTCAAGAGGGAAATGCTGTCTTGTCTGGACTGTTTATAGAATTAGCTACATGTACACATTAAGGGCTCCCCACAAAAAACACAAACTTGTGTCCAAAGTTTTTCTTGTGGGAAGTTGAATAGAAAATACTCTTGTTGGCATTCATTTGTGGTGATGAAGATAAAAATTAAGTTATCAAGAGGAACTTACCATTAATTTTGCTTGGAATGGAGATGTGTCTTCAGGTGTTTCAGGCCTTACCTAAATTAAATTAATAAATCATGATGAAAAACAATGTATCATTGTGAAATGCAAAAAAAAAGATTTTTCAATCAATTTTATGATCGCAGTATGAATAAATTCACTGAGCTGTGTCTGCTTTTTTAGTCATTATGTTTAAGTAAGAATTGTCTTCACCTTGCGATCTATGGTAAAGATGATATGTAATGAAACACTAAAAATCTTCAGTCTTAATTAAAATACAGAAAATAAAATAAGCTCAGAGAAACATAAAGATCATTAGATTTTACAATAAAAGTCTTTGAATAATAAAATATGCAGTTGTGGATCTATAGATATGACATTGGGTTGCCCAGTCAACTGGGGCTGTAAAATACACAGACTGCACCTCTGCAGAGGGGTAAGACCCCCTGCCCAATGAGTGTCCTGGATATGACACTAAACAATCTGATGATGAGGTTCCAGTGATGCCATTGCTCCCAGGTCCACTCTGGCCTGGCGTGGTAGCACCTGATAGGGCCCTATCTATAGGTTAAATAAAACTAACGGCATACTTATGCTAAATTGAATTATTTGTCTAAACTGAATAGCTTGAAACAGAAATGTTTTTGACAATTAAACTGTACTTACATATAAACTGTGTACTTATGCTAAACTGAATTATTTGAAATAGAACTGTTTTTGATATAGAAAATGTACTTACACTCAACTGATTTGTTTAATATAGAACTGTTTTGACATTTAACCATGTGCAAACAAAACCTGTACTTATACTGAACTGAATCATCTGAAGTAGAACTGTTTGACTAAAAAAATAAACTGTGTACTTACATTTAAACTGTGTGCTTATGCTAAACAGAATTATTTGAAATGCAACTGTTTTTTGACATCGAAACTGTACTTACACTAAACTGAATTGTTTAATATAGAACCATTTCGACATTTAAGTAAACAGAATCTGTACTTATACTAAAGTAAATTTTCTGAATTAGAACTGCTTGACTAAACTGAATAGCTTGAAATAGAAATGTTTTTCGCAATTAAACTGTACTTACATTTAAACTGCATACTTATGATAAACTGAATTATTTGAAATAGAACTATTTGCATAAAAATGTACTTGGCGTTAAATAAACTACAAAGGTAGATATGTCATAAAACCCAAACAACCAACCGACCAATATGACATTGGGAAAGGGGAGAATTAAATTTATCTATTGATAAAAGAGGAAGGAAAGGAAGAGCCACAAGTTTGCATTCTGATCGTCTGTACCTGATACTGTTACCACAGGAATTGTTGGGATAGATCAGAGCCAGTGCTAGGGTCTCATGCCCCCTGCCATCTATGATAGGCCTCCCATTCTACTACATGTCAAGTTTCATAAAGTAGTATTCATAAAAAGATATGAAACCTGTCTGTCTGGAGCTCCCAAGCAGGCTTGCCTCTCCCCATTTGGGGAAGTTTCAGAGAAAGTATGTGCCAGTCCTGGGACAGTTTCTATGGTCTTTAAAAAATAAAAAGCTTAAATCCATTTTCTTGACAACTTGACAAAAATTTACTGATTTTACTTTCAGGTTGGCGCAAAAAAAGGTAGTGAGTTAGATATAAATGAAAAATTTGTGAACTTATTAGCAAATAGTGATATTTATAATATTTTTAGAAAAGCATGGCAGATGAAAATAACAATGTGAAAGTGTAAGATGTGCAATCCAACAATGAAGAAAGCCAGATTGCTAAAAAAGGAATTGCAAAAAATATTGTTTATTAGCAAGTTATAAATGAACAAATTACTCCTTCACTAGTATTATCTATTATATGAAATATTCAATTGATTTGGTATATATGTAAATAAGTATCTCATATAATTTTTGGATTGATGTGTAACTCATAAATGAAGCAGTTAAAATATGATATGGATCTTTTACTCTAAGAGTTTGTTTCTAATTAAACTGTAGATTTTTCATACATGCAGCTTGTGATACTGGTAATGATATTGTGTATTGATAGTCTTTAGATGTTTATATGAAATTAGCTTTTAAATTAAAGATTGGTAAAAAATGGATATACTTTTGATACAGCCCAATAATAATAATAATAATAATCATAATAATTCTTTGGAATTTTGAGATACAAACAGATCACCTAATCTTGACCAGAAGACCAGACTTTGTGCTGATTAACCAAAAAAAAAAAAAAAGAACATGTTGTCAAGTGGATTTTTCCATTCATGTGGACCACAGTGTGAAAATAAAAGAAAGCAGAATGGTAGCCAAATACTTGGATTGTGACAGAGAACTAAAAACTGTGGAACATGAGTGTGATGGTGATACCAATTGAAGTTGCTACACTTGGAATGGTCCCCAAAGGCTTGGTAAAGGGATAGGAAGAATTGGAAACTAGAGGAAAAATTGAGAACATTTAGACTACAACATTGTTGAGAATGGCCAGAATACTGAGAAGAGTCCTGGAGACCTGAGGAGACTTGCTGTCTCTCACACTCCATTGAAAGATGGTGTGAAAAAATCACAAAGAGTAAAATAATAATGTAGTAGAGTGATATATTCTCTTTAGATGTGTATATAAAATAAGCTTTGGGGTAAAGCTCAGTAAAAGACAAAAATACTTTTGATACATCCTAATATATAACAATAATAATATCAAACATATAGTGAAACCATAAATTCTCTTCAGATGTGTATATGAAATAAGCTTTTGATTAGGCGTCTGTAAAACATGAAAATATTTTTGATACACCCTAATATATAATGATAATAATATTAATCATATAGTGGAACTATAAATTCTCTTTAGATGTGTATAAGAAATAAGCTTTTGATTAGAGGTCTGCAAAGCATGAAAATACTTTTGATATATCAGCTGTATAGTGACAGGAAGATTTCTTTAACATGCCACATAAGTTGCATTGGTGGCATAATAGAATGTACACCTGTTTCCTAAAGTAAACAGGATAATACCCCAGTGAAAATACTGCATAAGTTGTGTGGGTGGCATAACAGGATGTGCATCTTTTTCTTAAAGTAAACAGGATGCAGGTATTCCTCAGTGGAAGTGCTATGTAAGTTGTATGGGCACCATGCTAGACAGAAGGCATGTCTCCATGTAATGCATAGGTGGGATGTGTAATCATGAGGATTTCATACATGTCGAGAAAATTATATAAACCATGAAAGATTTCAACCCAGGCAGAACAAAGCTGAAAGGCAGAGAGTTTTCACTGAAAAACTGCACCGTCACCCCTGTATGTGTGCATTTTAGCCATCTCCGACTCACTCTTACTCTACCCATATGTACATTTCAGTGAATAAAATAAAGAAAAGAAGCAGATTATATTTTTATAAGTCAGTAAAGTTGGCGACCATAGTCGAGGGTGACTCAAAGGCTCCCTTTTCAATAGCTACTATGAGGTGTAGGGGAGGGTGCTATGCTGTTCCCTGGATTGCTCTACTTTACCCTTACCTTATAATGCTGAGTGTTAAGCAAGGAGATAGCAAGTACCAATTTTTTGAGTCTTTGGTATGACTCGACCTTAGAATTGAACCCCAGTCTCCCGGACCATTGGCAAACACTATTTTTCTCCTTCTCTCCTGTATACAACACACCCTAGTATATATGATAATAATATTTATCATATAGTGGAACAATAAATGCTCTTTAGATGTGTACACAAAATCAGCTTTTGATTAGATCTGTAAAACATGAAAATACTTTTGATACACCTAAATATACGTAATAATAATATTAGCAATATAGTTGAGTGATTTATTCTCATTTGATGTGTACATGAAATAAGCTTTGTAGTAAATGTTAGTAAAAAATCAAGATACTTTTAATATATTCTAATAATTCTCTTTAGATAGAAATTATCATTTTTGTCACTGGATATATTCTAAAATTATTGCATTTTTAAATACTAGTGTTGTAATTTCTTAGAAAGCATTAGCTCATTGGGCAAGGTATTCCCATGTGTACATCAATAAAGACTAACAATATTCACATTAATGAAGACAACGCAAAATGAGGCATATTGATTTATCATTGATCTCTTTACATTCTCCTTGATGTAGCAATACAGATTTGACAAAGACGTACAAACGGCAGTTGGAATAGGAAGTAAAAGATTGGATAATTTATCAAAGAACACACAACCTGAACCACAATGTTTATGTCAACATGACTCACTAAGGAGGAGAATGTTAGAGATCCTGAAAAACATTTTTGTTTTTGGTTTTAACCAATATATGGTTAAACAATCCAAAGAGAAAATTAGTGACCTGAAATATTTTAATTGTATATTTGTATTATATAGTTTGGCTTATTGATCTGTCAGAAGCAAATACTACCATATTGTTTATGCGTTTACTAGTATAGTTCCAGTCAAAAAGATGAGATTATTTGTGTAGAGATCAGCACTTCTGCTTAGGATTAAAGTGTAGTATCTTTACCTGCATCAGTAATAGTTTCTGCTGAATATTGTTTGCTTCATGCCTTTTTTATTATAAAACCATTTTATTTGATTAGATCTGTTGACATCTATAGTACATAAACTAGGCAGATTATGAATAGAAAGGATACCAATGTATCTCCTTATAAGACTCCTGCTTTTCTGTATAGCATGGGGCAGGCAGCAAGAAGCATTAGTCTCTATGTGAATGCAGATAGAACAGAGCTCATATATTTTAATCATAATGGTTCCACCTCCTCATTGAATATCAAACCTCTGAAATTAGAAGACCAGTGGATATACCTCAGTAGCAATATCACCTCTACTGAAAGCAATGTCAGTATTGGTAAGGTACTGGCTGCTGTTGATAGTTTAATGACCATATGGAAATCTGATCTCTCTGATAAAATAAAATGGGAATTCTTTCAAGTTATGGCCGTGTCAGTACTGTTATAGAGTTGCACCACTTGAACTTTAATGAAATGCCTAAAAGAAAAACTAGATGGGAACTACACAAGGATGTTGTATGCTGTTTTGAAAACTTCCTGGAAGCAGCACTCTATGAAAAATCAGTGATATGGCCACTTACCTCCCATCTTGCAAAACATCCAACTAAGACAAACAAGGCATACTGGGAACTGTTGGTGAAGTAAGGGGATTGTTACTTATGATTTCATGGACACACCAGTGTTGGCAGATCAGCAAAAACCTACATTCATCATCCCTGTGCATATACTGGGTGCCATCTAGAGGACTTGCTAAGAGTGATGGTTAGTAGGGACAGATGGTGAAAGAGAATTAAAAGAAGTTTTCCTGTTGGCATATGATGATGATGATGATGATGATGATGATTATCTGTACCTGTGAAAATTCTATGGTTATTTTAAAAACTGTAAGATATAAAATATGCTGTGGAAAGCAATTATAACCTTAAAAATCTTTTCTTTATAAAGAGTTAATTTTCTTCAAAACCTAAAATACCAGGATTTTATTATTTCTAGTAGAATATTAATAATTAAAATGTATTATTTTAATATTATTAGGTATTATTTATTGATAAACTCTACAGTACTGACACTCTAGAAAAAAATGAAAAGTAAATAGTGTACTTATTTTAGACTACTATGAATTTATATGTTTGTAATATAAGAAAGCAGATATTTCCCCTAAATATACAGCATTGCCCATTGATAATCATATTCCTAGCAATTATTATGTATATTTTATTCCCTAATTTCACAGCATTCTTCTCAGACTGGAGGTAATTTTTCAGTTAGATAGTTTGACTTATTGATCTGTTAGAATCCCCTGCTTCCATATTATATAAATGTTTATGAATAAAGTTCTTATCAAAAAGATGAGATTATTTATGTGGGAATCAGCACTTTTGCTTAGGATCAAAGTGTAGGATCTGTACTTGTGAAAATGATATATCATTTTAAAAACTATAAGATACAGAATATTCAGCTGAAAACAATTATTGTTTGAAAAAGTATTAAATTGAACCCCTTCTCAAAAATAAACCAAAAATAAGCAAAACCAGATGTATAAATACAGTATCACGTATAGATAAGTATATCCTTACTAATTTTTTTATAAAAAGTTGATTTTCTTCTAAATCAAACATTCCAAGATTTTATTGTTTCTGGTGGAACATTACACAGTCAAAATGGATATAATTAGGCATAACAGAATCACCAATAAATAAGTATACCCTTGTAGCAGAAAGAATTTTGTATTTTTGTTTGACGCATTAATTAATTTGTCCGTTAGGGTCGACACATATTTTCATCCAATCAGGATGACTTATCCTATTCAGCCCGGACCATTTTTCCAGGCATTACCAAATTGGGGAAAAGCCGCCAAACACTCTCTTCCTCAGAAGCTTTCGAACTAGACAGACATCTTACTGTCTGCTCTCCTTTTTTTAGCGGCAGCATCATGACACCATGAGGAAAGCCATCTAATTTATGGATCTCTTGAGTCTATTCTTTTAGACCCAGGGTTCCCAGTTGATTATGAATTAGATGAATTCAATCTGCCTCACACAGGAAAAACTCTAAGTCGCCTTCAACTTTGGCTATGTCAACTGCGATGCAAAATTCCGATCAGACATTCAGCTACTTCATCCCTGGGCAACATTTTCTGGGGACATTCACACTTCTCTCCCCAAACGACCAGGACCACACATTCAATGTTCACATCCTTAACCAGCAAACACGACTTTTGCAACACCTACGGTGACCATATCTCGCTCACACATTCAACAATCCCTTAACTGTAACACTGCACATTTCGCTCAAGCATTTAGCTGCTAAAATTCCTTATCAACTCCATAACTATTTCCTTCCTTTCTATGAGACTTGCAGCATAAGCATAAACCCATTATTCCAAGCTGTCATTAAAAACTATCATAAAAACTTTTCAACATCTTGGAACTTCTCTCCTTTATTTTCCAACAACGTTTAGCGAGGAAATAACAATGTAACAGCACGTAAGAAAAATCCTCGCTAAACCCTTATTAAATTTTTTATAAAGATTTAACTTTCTAAACCAAACATACCAGGATTTTATTACATGTGAAACATTTCACAATTAAAATTGCTATAATTATGTATTCAGAATCACCCATAAATAAGTATACCCTTGCCAATTTGTTGAATAGAAAGTTAATTTTCATCAAAACCAAACATACCAGGATTTTATTACATGTGAAACATTTCACAATTAAAATTGCTATAATTATGTATTCAGAATCACCCATAAATAAGTATACCCTTGCCAATTTGTTGAATAGAAAGTTAATTTTCATCAAAACCAAACATACTTGGATTTTATTATTTTTAGTGGAACATTTTACAATAAAAAATGTAGGCATTCTTTGTGTAATAGTTATTTTTGTAGAAACTGGAACTGACAACCTGAGTTCAAATCCTGGACGAGGCTCTTCATACTTTACTTTTTGCTAATAACCTTAGGAAAGGTATGAATCCATCTGTTCTTCCCCCAATTAAAGTAAATAGTAAGGCAGACTAGGTTCTTTAGCTTAGGTAAAGCAACCCGTCTTGGAAAAGGAAAACACTGAAAGTCAGACCTGTTAAACTCCACTCAAAAATTGATCTTGTGTTGTATCCTGCCCTCTGACAGAGAGTTTGGGTAAATATATGTAATTATAAAGTATTGTTTTAACCAAACTATCCTTGTATTTATGAAATTCTATTTTTGATTTCAGTGGTATTGCAGTTTTATTATTCTAGTATCTTTGGTTGAGAAAAAAAGCCCTTTGATTTCAGTGGTATTGCAATTTTATTTTTCTGGTATCCTGGTATCTTTGATTTGGGGGAAAAAAAACCTTTTATAAAAATTGTTAGAGGTGTGTATACTTATTTATGAGTGATACTGTGTTGTGATGATTTTTTTTTAATTTAAAATTCTTAAATTTCAATCATGTTTATAACTGAATTTAACTGAAAAAGTTATGCCTCAATTATCATAGTCCCCATCATGAATGATGAGATTATATACATAAAGATTGTTACTTTTGCCAGGGATCAAAATGTAGTATCTGTACCCATGGATATCATACAATTATTTTCAAAACTATAAGATTGTATTTTTTTTAACTTATAGAAGTAGAAATATGTATGTATGAATGTACTGGGTGTTTAAAAAAAATTAGTATCATTTGAAATGTACAGGGTATTTTAGAAAAACTGATATAGTTTTGTAATCTTATAACCTGATCAGTTCTTGTTCAGATATCAAATTTTAATAGCTTGATAGAAACAACTCAAAACTCTGTTTAATGCTTAAACAACTTTTTTTTCTGTGAAGGGCATCTCTATATCTGAAAAGAAAAGACATAAAACACTAAGCATTGAATTTAGCTTTGTTTCTACGCGTGCTGTTAAAGTTTGAGATCATTTAAAAGAGAATTAATCAAGTTATCAGATTATGAAAAAAAAAAGTCAATTTTTCTGAAACTTCCTGTATAATGTATGTATATTAGAGAACAATAAGGTAATAAAGAAAGTTAAGTACTTAATGTTATATATGGAATGCTTTAGATTTATCTTTTGCTTTATGACAAAGTCATTTTAAGATAGCTTGATAAATTGAGTTCAGAATAAAGTTATTCCTTACTGCATAACTGATACCAGCACGATGAAGCATTGTGGCTTGTTTTTCAAGGTTCTGGCGTAGATACATTTCATTTCTGATAGAGTGCAGGCTGGAAAGAAAATAAAAGGATAAATAATATATAAACAAATACACAACCTGAATAAAAAAACAAAAAGATGCTAGTGTTAGATGTAGTAACTAACAAAATATGTCCTTTATAAGCAAAAGGCTGCATAATGAGTAACAGTTACCCAATGTTACTCAGAGATTAAATAGTTTCTATGATGATTACTAAAACATTTTTTATAGTCACTTATAAATGTCAGTGTTTATTTTGGGGTTGAATTAAATTAGAAGGAGTTCCTGTGATGATGTGGTTAATGGGCTGGACTGCGATATCATAGTAAGCAAGTTCAAACTCTAGTCATGCTATTAAGTTAATTTTTAGACTAATACCCTTGGGAACGGTATTAACCCCCTTATCCCCCGAGCTAAGGGCTAAATTGTATCACTTCTGTTCTTCTACAAGGATAGATTTGGCATTAAATAACCCCTCAAGGTTGATATGCTACTAGAAAGAAAGAAATGATTATGTAGTAGAGCTGACATCTATTCAATGTAGCTGCCTTCAGCCTCAATCACCGCCTCGATACGGATCCGGAATTGGGAGCATGCCTTTTCCACAAGTGCCGGCGGGAGCTTGGCGAATACTCGGCGGATGGCGGTGATCAGGCTGGCTTTGGTGTTGTGGGAGGTCATGTTGGTGATGTTCTCGACATATGACCAAATGAAGTAGTCCAGTGGGTTCAGGTCGGGAGAGGGAGGCCAGTGAGAGAAGGGTACAAAGTTTTAGCACTCCTTCTGAAGCCAAGCCTGGGTCTCTTTGGACTTGTGGGCCCGTGCCGAGTCCTGCTGCCACACCCAGGGTCTGCCATCAGCCACCTGATTGCACCAGGGGATCACCACACTCTTCAGCACATCCAGGTACACTTTGGTGTTGACTTTCAAGCCGACTTCAAAGATGTGAGGTGGCATGATGTGGCCCTCACTTGAAACCACACCAAAGACCATAACCGTAGCTGGAAAGTTTGTTTTCATCACCCTGGGCACGTCCCTGTTATTTGTGGCAATCCAGATTTGCATTTTGAGGGTGCTGGCAATGGTCCTGTTGTCATAGCTTGGATCGGTAGAGAGCATGGGTTGTACAGCGGCACATCTCCAATCTCGCTCACTGAACATTGTGTCACTTTCAGACATGATAGAAGGCGCCTATCGCTCTTGGGATTTGTACAAAACTGGCCAACTAGTAGATGGTCTGCAGCAAAAAAAGAAAACCGGTTTTCATTAAACAGAAATGGAATCATGTTGTATTTTCTAGGGTGACAATTTTATCATTCCACCCTGTATATATATTGATTCATTAAAAATACATCAGTGATTTAACGTCACTTGATATCATCTTTCCCAGTCTTGATGATGGTTCATTAGAACCAAAACGTTATAATGTTGACTTTCTTTCACATTAAATTCTTCTCTTTGGATTACCTCATTTATCAATTTTTCTCTATATTGTCAGATTCATTTCCATCATTTACTTCCATACATACATACATAATTATTTACCAAATTAAAAACCTTTAATTAACATTTTTAATGTCGATTATAAATGTTAGTATTTATTTTGGGGTTAAATTTGTTAAGATATTTTGTAATCATAACATAATTATCATATATAAATATGTAAATACATAAAATTATAAAAGCTTTTATGATCATCATTAACATTTTTTATTGTTTATTATAAATGTTAGTATATATTTTGGGGTTCTATTAAATGACATAATTATCATATATATATATATATATATATATATATGTAAAATTTGTGTAAACAACACTCAAATATAAAATAAGAGTAACTGTAAAAAATTTGAAAAACTCAAGTCTTTAACTATTTAAATTAAAAACCCCAACCCTCAACAATATCTTCTCGAATAGGGAGTTCTAAATGTATATAATAAATAGAACTCCTACACTAAATCAAATGTAACATGAGCTGACACCACACCTACCAGTACCATTCTCATTTTAACTGCAACCATTACACAATGTCAACTGATATTTCAGTGACCCAAGCCAACTTACATTTAAACAAAAAAAGAGAAAAAACCTATTTCACACCATTCTTTTTATGGCTCAAGATAATGAAAATTAGCCTCATCAAAATTCCACAAAAAGAAACTAACATTCTTGAAAATGCTTGAAGACAAAGTAAAAAGTACTTGAAACTCTGAATCGTTTGGACAATTTATACAAACTAATGACTTTGCTAACTTATAAGATACTCTAAATGTGGATTAAGGCTGAATATATAAAAATGAAATATCCAAAATACTCAAACTATTACAAAATACAGTGAATACTGTGCAGCCATTACTGATCATCATCATCATCATCATCATCATCATCAAGGCATGCCAACAGCATTGATTTCTTTGACTCTCTTTCATCATCCATCCCTGTCAGCCATCTCTCTTGGCAAGTCCTCAAGATGGCATCCAGTGTCCACACAGAACTGATGAATGTAAGCTTTTGCTGGATGGCAGGAGTTCATAGGAAAACATTGCTTATGAGATTATTTTTACTTCACCAGCAGTGCCCAGCATGTCTTGTTCATCTTACTTGAATGGTTTGTAAGACGGGAGGTAAGTGGTCGTACAGCTGCTGTTTTGTAGAGTGCTGTTTCTCGGAAGTGTTCAAATTAACACACAGTATCCTTGTGTGTTTCCCATCTAGCTTTTTCTCCAGGCATTTCAATAAAGTCCAAGTGGAGCAACCCTATAATACTACTGATATGGCGACAGCTTAGAAGGATTTCCATTTTATTTTATCTGAGAAATCAGATTTCCATAAAGTCATTAACATGTCAATAACAGCCCATGTCTTACCAATGAATATTTGCCCAGTCAGCTGGGGCAGTAAAATATACTGACTGCACCTCTGTAGAGGGGTAAGACCCCTTCCTCTGAATTAGTGTCCTTGATATAACATGAAACAATCTGATGGTGAGGTTTCAGTGATGCTGGGGCTTTGGGGAATGTGGAACACCCCTTCATTGCTATCACTCCCAGGTCCACTCTGGCCTGGAGTGGTAGCACCTGATCCTATTTACCAACCCCTCCACTCGGGCAGGATATGACACAAGGTCAATTTTTAAGCAGAGTTTAACAGGTTTGAATTCAGAGTTTTCCTTCTCCTAGACTAGTTGCCTAACCAAGGCTGAAGAACCTAGTCTGTCCTACTATTTACCCATAGCTGGAGGGAGAATAATTGGATTCCTACCTTTCCCAAGGGTATTAGTGCTATGTGAAATGCAATGAGTTTCGTCCAGGATTTGAACTCGTGTCGCCGAGTTCATTTCCTACGACGATAACAATTACACCATGGGCACCTCCTTAGTGGTAGCACCTGATAGGGCTCTATCTATAGTTCAAACAGCGTACTTATGCTATAATGAATTGCTTGAAATAGAACTGTTTTTGTCTTTGAAACTGTACTACGCTAAGCTAAATTGCTTGAAATAGAACTGTTTCGACATTTAACTGTGTGTAAACAAAAACGATACTAATACTAAACTAATTTTTTTTAATTAGAACTGTTTGACTAAACTGAATAGCTTGAAATAGAAGTGTTTTTGACAATTGAATTGTGTACTTATGCTAAACTGAATTGTTTGAAATAGAACTGTTTATTTATATAAAAATGGATTCAGCCTTAACCTACAAAGGTTGATATGCTATAAAACTCAAACAAACAAACAAACAAACAAACCAACCAATGTATATGTTGATATCATATTCAGGAAATGAGATATTGCTACTGAAGTATATGAGCAGGTCTCTTTTCAGCAGATATCAATAATGATCAAATGGCATGGAATATGACTATGAAATGATTCAAATAAATATAAGTATATATACAGATTCAGTAGGTAGGAAGTCTAGGTATTCAAACCCCCATTTGTTCTAGATGAAAGCACTAATAAAATACTTCTTTATATTTAGATGAGGAAATTTTATTGATATAAAACCCAAATAATCCAATGCTATCTTAAAAATAAAATTTTAAAAATTATTGTTACAATTTGCTTGCGAATGTAGCAGATTTGGCACAAGATTCCAAATTAGATTGCTAACGCCTTTTATTGACAAGAATTATGGTACTGGCATGGTAGAATTATGGTACTGGTATAGAGCATAGGGTTTTGTTTGGTGTTATTTGTTTTGATGGTTAGTAGTAGTTGATTTTAGTTTTAGATATTTGACTCCATTTGTTTCTTCTGTAACCCATCAAATTTGTTGGCATCTTCTTCATCTGTGAAGACTGCAAAGGAATTACTGAAGGAAGAAAGAAAAGAGACTAAGATACCGTTTAAATTTCAGCTTTATTTTTGGGTTACATATGTGTTATGGTACCCAACATGCGGACTGTAATGAACTCTTCCTGTTGCTATTAATATCGGGAGAATATTCATCATTTATCCCAGCCTAACACTTTGGCAGTCAGACTGACGTTCAACACATTTTTATCTATGTTATATTATACTTTTGTTAATATACTTTGTTCCATGTAAACCTGAGTTCAAGTCTTTCTTCCAGACCCTTTACTGGTCTACAACAATATGGCTACTCTTTAGAACTGTCGTTTCTCCCAAATAAGGCGTTGAAATGTACTAGTCATTTTCGGTGGTTGATAAGTTCATAGTCAGTGTTTTTAGCTGTGGGTAATATCCAAAGTCAGTGAGCATGTCAAGTTGGTGTTTTTTGTAATATTTGTTTCAGCAGTGTCAACTTGCTACAGATGAGTTATTTCTGGTGAATTGTGAATTTGAAGGTTTACTGGTGAGAGAGTGAGCCAGCATGTTGCTAAGTGGACATGTGGCTTTCTCCACCAGCAGAAGGAGAGAAGTTGCTCTTTCCAATCCAAGTGGTTACTGCTTAATGAGAGTTTCTTTCTTGTGCCAGTAAGTCTGTTTTTTTAGGCATGCATGGACTTCATTTCCTGTCAAAGGTTTCTGGGAACTGCCACACCTTTGGATTTATTTTACTTTATTTTTATTTTTTCTAATCCCTACCCTGGTAATTCCAAATCATAACAATTATTATGATTTTTTTTATCAAATAGGAACATTAGTTAAATGAGCATCACTCACTTATAGACCTGGTCTAAAAAATGGATTATCGACTGTGCTCTTCTATTTTTTTATATGAGTGTTGAAGAGATAGTTTATGCTGTTTTCCTAAGGTCTCTGTTTGCCATAAAAGCTGCTGGTGGTTTGTTCATAAAGGGGACAATTCGTTTGCCTTTTGAATCCATCCTGGACAACTTTACAACTTGAACAACCTAAGTAAAATCTTCTTACCTTTCTTGTAAAATCATGATTTTCTTTTCCCAAATTTTCTTCATATGACCTCTGTTATCAAAGCCTGACCTGCAACAAAAAATATCAAATAAAATTAAGAAAAAATGAAATTAGAAATTTGCAAGGAAAAAAGATAATATAACTTATTATGAGACATATGAGATAAGACATATAAATTCTGTAAGTAAGACCAATTTTAAAGTCACTCAATGATAAATATAAAATGATTACAATTTAAAAGCATGTTGAATGCATTTCAGGTACAATTTGATCAAATTACACTGCAGATATGATCAGGATGTATCAAAAGCATTTTTGTTTTTACTATTCTTTACTCCAAAGCTTATTTTATAGACACATCTAAAGACTTTGACTCCAGTATATTATTGATATATATATATATATATATATATATTGGCTTAGAAAATTTTCCAATATATAATAGGTAAATACATTGGTTCTTTACTTCCAGTTGTCAGTTGGTATTAATCTTTTTCTTTGTTTTCTTATTAGTAAACATATTTCCAGTTTCAAAGTTTTTATTAGAATTTCATTTAAAATTTTGAATTCTAAATTTATTTTAAAATTTTCCTATTTTTAATATGTATTTTTTACAAATATAATATTATTATCTTAATGTATTTTATTTCAAATCTAATCAAATGTTTAATTGTTCAAAATATACCGATGTCTACTTTTATTTGAATTTTTGAAGTAAGTGGCTCAACCGTCAGTGAGGGTGGGTGTGACAAGTTATTTCTAACAACAACTCTTGCATGTGATATCTCCATGAATGAACAAATGAACAACACCCTGAATGTTGATAAACGAGAATAAAATCTTTTTTTTTTTTCAGTCCTATCTTGTTTCTGTTTTTGTTCTCCTTCTCACACTTTTCTGGTTAGCATGAGTTATGGTATTTTAAGATGACTACATTGATACAAAGATTATCCAGACTCATCACTAATACTATAGAAGTAAAAAATACCATAATTATTTGCGCAGGGTACCTACCTCTCATTTCTAAAACTATCCAAATAAGATGGACAAGACATGTGGGTCACTGTTGAAGAACCTTCTCTTATGGACCCCTTCACACGGATGTTGCAAGTGTTGGATGACCGACAAGAACTTATATACAACAGCTCTAGATGGACATCAGATGTAATCTAGAAGACTTGCCAGAAGTGATTGAGGATAGAGACGAATGGTGAGAGAGAGAAAGAGAGAGAGAGAGAGAGAGAAAGAGAGAGAGAGAGTTAGGGGAATCCGTGCTAGCAGCACAACATGATGATGATGATGATGATGATGATCTATGTATAATATGTCTTCAATAAGCCTAAACGTTAGGGGCACATATAATGTACAAAAATTAAATATCAATTTTTTTATCTAGCTATGTGCATTACCATATACAGGATGATATGACTGTATATGTCTATAATACAATCT
The DNA here is from genome assembly GCA_963585895.1 of Sepioteuthis lessoniana. Taxonomy (NCBI): domain Eukaryota; kingdom Metazoa; phylum Mollusca; class Cephalopoda; order Myopsida; family Loliginidae; genus Sepioteuthis; species Sepioteuthis lessoniana. The sequence continues at coordinate 89,312,512 of OY757910.1, read as the reverse complement.
TATTAATGTATAACAAACATATCTGTTTTATGCTACTTGAGAGAAATAGCCCTGGAATATGTGTTTGTCTATAATCTTATTTCTCTTATTGTGAGCTTATTTTCACAACAAGCTTGTTGCATTTTTGTATAAATGTGTCCATGTTTGCTCTAAATATTACATAAATGTTTTGTTTCTTAACATTTGTAAGTTGTATAAATTTTTTATTTTTAGTCCATATGAAAGGGTTAAAAAAATTGAAGAAATGTTAACAAATACTAAAACATCAGTGCATATTCTACACAAGATATGATTTTTTTTCAGTAATTTTCCACCTGAATTTAGGGTGGTGTATTATACAGGAATAATTCTTGTATTACTTTTATAAACAAAGCATTTGTGTCCCAATTGTTATGATAAAGGCGTAAATGAAAATGTTGCCATGAAATTTTAATTACCTATTACTTTCTCTTGATTTTTTTGGGCGTTGTTCAGGGTTGAAACTTTTCTGGAGAATCTTCACTCTCTGATGCAAATCTTCATTTACTTTGTTCGACTGAAAATCAATAATAAACAAAATGAATTAAAATAATCATAGATGAGGATGGATGAACATTCTGGAATATCTAATACAGAAATTGGTATATAAATCTTATGCATTGCAGAGATCATGTTAAAAGAAAAAAGAAATGATCAACTCTAAACTTCTCTGACCTCCATCGTAAACAGAGCTTAAAATTGAACAGAAGGTCTAGAAAACAAATAAAAATGTTATCTGTTGGATCACTCCTCCCCACTCATAAAAAAGAATGGGGCTTTTTGTTATAAGATAGGACTTATACAGAAAGCAAATCCAATAAATTTTTGTCTTAGAAAATGCATATTAGTACATTATTTTTATCCCTGGAAAATGCCACTTACTTTTGCAAATATATATATATATATATATATATATATATATATGTTTGTATGTGTGTAATATTATAAGTGCTTTTATCATTGAGTGCACATATTTAGGTGCAATAATGCAATAATGAGTGTGTCTATATGAGTAAGTATGTATATAAATGATGAGTGTGTCTTTTATGAGTAAGTATGCATATAAACATAACATGTATGTACATATACGCATGAGAAGATGATATCTATATGGTGATGGTGTGTGTGTGTGTGTGTATTTACCCTGCCCCTTTGCCATTTGCAGGGTGTGACATAAGGTCAATTTTTAAGCAGAGTATATCACGTTTGAATTCAGAGTTTTCTTTTTCCTAGATTGATTGCTTTACCAAGGCAAAAGAACCTAGTCTGCCTTACAATTTACCCATAGCTGGGCAGAGAAGAGGGAGATTTATATTTTTCTCTCGGCATTTGCACAAAGTAAAATACAACCAGCCTCATCCAGGGTTTAAACTCCAGTTGCTGATTCCATTTTAACTAATGACATCTGTTACACTAGGCATGAACTTCTCTCCACTCACAAGAAAACAGACATTTTTTTAATAAGTAAAGAGTTATTCATTCAGAAAGCAAATACAATGAATGGGTGAGTGTGTGTGACCATAGGTAGTATATATGTATGCATGTACATGGATGTGTATGTATAATAGTATCAATAATATAGTGTTATGAATTTGGACCATGGGGATAGTCAAATTCATATTTTACTCACAAATATAGACTCTCTCTCTCTCTTCTGCCTCTCCCGTTTTTTGTTCCCCTCACAAAACAGCAGAAGTAGATGAGAAGTCTGAAGAGTTGAATTTGGGTCAAAGGTGTGTACTGACCAATTGACTGTCAGGTTTCCCTAATATGGGTGTATGAACTGGCAAGCAGCCCCTAGCAACAAGCAATCTATTTGAAGGCTGAATACTAATTGGCCAAGAAGCCCAAGTGATACAAAGCAGCGGGACAGTCGAATCTGCAAAGAGGAAAAATCAGACGTCAGTTAGCCAAGAGACCCCCTAATAGACAGACATGTCTGTGATGCAAAGAGTAAACTGCCTTCCCCAGGCCAGCTCATATGGGAAGATTAAAAGGCTGCCAGAAAAATGATAAGAACTGAGTGACTATTTGGTTCATCGACTGACCATGAAAAAAACAGAGAACAAGAAATGATTTGAAGATGTACCAAGAAAGAAAAATGTGAAACGTGACACCAGAAAAAAAAAAGAGAGTGCTATATATGTATAAAAAAAAAGATAAAAGAAAAGGAGAGAAAGAAGCAAGATTAGTTTTCGTTTCAATGTTGTTTCATCTTTTTGCTTACTCCATTCCTACCACACACAAAACACATCAAAAACATTTTTTTTTGGCACATATCATTACAAGAAAAATTCTTGGTGAATTGTCCCCAAATTGTTGAAATATAAACACTTTATTTTTGTCACAAGACCATTTTACTTCTCATACATGCCTTTATTTTTTTTGGTTGATAATAAAATAATTTGTATACTAAATTGTGCATTTTATGTTATTTTCATTTTCAGCTTGTTTGAAAATCTCTGAGTCATAGTTTTCCCTGTTCGTTTGTGGTTGAATGACATCCTGAAATAAAATATTGTCTAACCTAATACCAGCATTACACTTGGCATTGTCCAGGTGATAGGCATAGGTAAAAGGGTTGAGATAAAAGCTTGTCACCTTCACCAACAGTAAATCAGTTGGCAAAGTTTCATGATAATAGCTAAACAAGTTAAGAAGGTTGGCAGATTTTAATAGATGATAAAATAAAAAGAGAAGAATTTCTTGATGAGGATGAAAGGGTTGGGTTTTTAAAATCCATAAACTCAAATCTTTGGTGCTAGTACAGTCAGAAGGTGTAATTTTTAAAAGCATTTTTGTTATGGGGTCTGTGTAAAAAAGTGGTTTTCTTTTCCAGAAGCAAGGTCATCATATATTCAAGGAAGCAGTCTAGGATTTGGATGGATTACTGGCAGGCTGATCAGTGATAGCTGGATTGACTGTTGGATTAGGGTCCTTCCTCCACTCACTGTCCATGTTAGTAGCAAACAGAGCTGAGGGAGTTTAACCCTATAGTTGTAAGCAGCAGTGGGTTGCCAGGAGCAGTGACAGTTCTGTAGATGGCAGAGTTAGGAGTTGGTCATTTGACAGGAGGGAATAAAAAATTAACTATGTCTTCATCTACAGTCTATTCATTATAGTAGGATCCTATTGAATTTGGCTGAAGAGCTAAGTATTACTCAAATCACCCCATGGTTGGATTGTGAGAAATTGTCATCATCACTAAAGACACCCATATGATTTTATTCTCAGGTTTATTTTGTTTTTTTTTTCTTAGTGGAGCTGACCCATGGCTTATAAGGTTTTGACCAAAACCTGTGGCCAACAAGTCTTTCTTAACAACAAATAAAATATGGATTGAATTGTTTAGCAGGTGAGACTTGACAAGCAACTGATGATACTACCACATAAGAATATATGATGATAGAAATTCATGAATTCTACATAGGAATTTTAACCATCTAATGTAATTGATAAAGGAAACATTTTTGTTGAATATTTTTAATGATCATCTTTACACTACGAGGAGTTGTTGAATAACAAATATAGTTTCATCATTTATATTGGACTGAAGGAAGCTGTATTCTTGACAGCACCCTAAAATTAGTACTAAAATACAAATTCATTTTTTGATCAATCAAAGAGTTTGTTGAGACAGTTTAGAAAACACTATTTTTAACCCTATCATTCCTTTATAGATAAACATGTCTGTCTTGTTTAATCAGTCATGATGATATTGGTCACTGCAATTTTTACAAGATGTTCCCTGTATTTTCTCTGTTAATCACAGAAATACACCTTAACACATACACAATGAGATCATTTAAAATGATTACATTTATGCAAGATCTATCCTCACTTATTGGTTTATAGCCCCCACAACACAGTGGATGAAGAAGAGTGGTTTACATGGTTAGAAAGTGAGGCTAGCAGACCATTGTTAGTGAGTTTGATTCTCACTAAGTGCCCCATACTTCTGGCTTTGTACCAAATTGAATTAAGCTTAGTACAATGGATAAAGTGGACGGATTAGAATTAATAACTAAAATTATACATCTTTGCACATTTCAAATACATGGGTAATTGGGGCTATTCAAAATGATGACAAATCAAACAGAGTCCTCCAGGTTTGAACAGAGGTCTGTCATCAAATTTTTGGTGACTGAGAAGTGCACATCATGAGAAATTTACTGAAGAATGTGTGATGCATACTGAAAAGCATGTTTTAGTAAAAAGAATGTTTACAAATGAGCAAAACATGGGTTTGCCACAACTCACCTGAGTTGAAAAAACAGTTCATTGAATGGAAACACACAGGCCATCCAATAAAGAAAAGGTTTGAATTATGCTAATAGTCTTCTGGAACATGAAAGGACCCATCATTATTGATTTCCTTGAAAAAGCTTCAATTGTAAACAGAGTTTACTATTACCATATTCTTAGGCAAAATTTACCTTATTTATTGAATGATCTTCATACACATATATTAGGGTGAGTCTGAAGTTTTACAATATTTTGATACACAATATTTTTGGTAGGGCAAGTATAACACATGGCCAAAGCAGTTCAAGCCATGGAAAGTACCTGCTGTAGTTAGTGATATTATAGTAATTGGTGTACTGACATGTTATGCATTGGCTTACTCCATGAAAGATTTGAAAGTTTCACAGATGAATGAGCAACATAATCTAATTTTGGGACTCATGCTTTATGACTTTGAAGTGGGCCATAATGCTTTTGAAACAAGCAAATACTACTTTACACATGCACAATGAGATCATTTAAAATGATTACATTTATGCAAGATCTATCCTCACTTAATGGGTTATAGCCCCCACGACACAGTGGATGAAGAAGAGTGGTTTATATGGTTAGCAAGTGAAGCAAGCTGACCATTGTTAGTGAATTCAATTCTCACTGTGACCTATACTTCTGGCTTTGTACTAAATTGAATTAACCTTAATACAATGGATAAAGCAGACGGATTAAAATCAATAAATAAAATTATACTTCTTTGCACACTTCAAATAGATGGGTTAACCAAAAACATTTGTTGTGCAAAAGGTGAAGATGCAGTTGATCAGTGAACTGTAAACTGATGGTTCAAGAAATTTTGATTGGGTTGCAAGAACCTCAACAATCAGACAAGGTCAGGTAAACCTAAAAGTTTGAATTCCAAGGCTATGCATCAAACCATAGAGATGTTATATAGCTGTGATGAATGAAAGACCATAATGAAGGAATGATAAGATTATAACACATTTCTTTATAAAAATATATCTCTCTCTTTATTACTCAAAATGTCTGAAATTGGCTGTAAGCGTGAGAGAATAACAGAGATTAAGGATCTGGACAGAGACGGGCAGAGGATTACTTATTCACCTTTTCTTAACCACGTTGATTCTATATTCAGGGTCCCACTTAGCACTTCTCCTGCTTCTCCCCACTGCAGGTGGTGCCCAGAGTGGCATCTGCTCTGACTTAGTTGTGACTGACTGACTGACTGTGACTGAATGTATATACGATTTTATAATGCTTTCATATTCCAGTTGTGATTCATGTGATGTGCTTCAGGCTGTCAACCCATGTGAGCTGTCCTCTAGTTTACACAGATGGAATATCCTGTTTTAGAAATCCCTAATTGATGGCTTTGTCAAGGGTCAATATACAACAGAGGCAATTCTAGCAAGTAGCAGGTAAATTTGGTGTCTCAAAGTCCAGTTTGGTTCGTCACTTTTCATGGCCTTGGCAAATGAATCTGGAGCTGCTGAATTGTGCCTCATATTACCAAAATATTGCAAAACTTTTGACTCACTCTTGAATTTTAAGAAGATATCAAATATTTGAATATTAAGTTATTGTGGATTACCAACATGATGTCACCCAGTGTATTTTGAAAATCTGTCCTCTTCAAATGAGTCAGTCGTGGGTCCAATGGACTGGATTTAATCTTAATACATTATTTCCAATGAACCTAAACCAGCTGTGAGGTACATTTTCAGATTTAAAGGACATATCAAAATTTATTGTTTACAAGTAAAGTTAAATTTAACAAATCTATTGTATATTTATAAATAAATCTAAAGTTTAAACTTTGAGTTAATAATATTGGATGCTTGGTGGTAAGAAAGATGTTTCAATTGAATCCCTACTTTCTTAGGTCCAATATTACCATTAGTATATTCATGATATATTAACACTGGGCACAATGGAAGGAAAGAAGATAAACTCATTTTTACATACCAAGAACATTTAACATTTCATATACACAAAATATACCTGTAAGCAGTATTACAAGGAAAGAATACACAAACATGTCCCAACAGCAAGTTCTATACACGTATTATTCCATGGACAAGCAGTATTTGAAAGGGGTAACAAATTGAAAAAGGCTAACTTGATGCAGTGTGTGCACATAGTGTAATGGTTATCATCATAGGAAATGGGCCTGGAGACACAAGTTCTAATAATGGACAAGGGTGATTGCATTTCACATAGAACTAATATCTTTGGGAAAAGTATGAATCTAATTATTCTCCCTCCAGCTATGGGTAAATAGTAGGGTAGACTGGGTTTTTCAGCCTTGGTTAGGCAACCAGTTTCAGAGAAGGAAAACTTTGAATTCAAACCTGTTAAACTCCGCTTAAAAATTGTCCTTGTGTCATATCCTCCATGTGCAGGGAGGTTGGTAAATACATACTTAGTAAGGATAGGTGAGATAGCTATTTAGATTCACTGTTCCTTGGCAGGGGTCAGAGACAATATTTCTACTATTCAAAGACCAGAGGAAAAAAAAGGTTGAGGATGGGTTTTTGCAACTGGCATGTGACCTGCTATGTACATGCAAATTATTTAAGGGAGATTAATTATTTATTGTATCCATGCAATAACTTGGATTAAAGCAGAGAAAAATAGTTTGTGTTATAATTTTTTGTAATTAATAGCTCATGAGGATTTCTTTGGATCATGATGAGAAGTTGGTTGGCTATTTGAACTAAGCATAGTCTGGCTAATGAGAGATTATATGAGAATACACAGTAGCTTAAATTTATGAATTATGAGAGTCCCTAAAGAGATAAATTATTTTTAGGGGTGGGTAACCTTTACATGTTTAAACACCACAGTAAAATTTATTAATATGGTTATACTTCATAAGTTTTTCCTATGTTTACTACAAAATCTAAAGTTTAAACTTTTAGTTAATAACTTAGTTCAAATTTAATTAATATATATTTGTCTTGGGAATTAGAGGATTAAGTTGTCGTTGTCAACTTTTCAATGGGAATTGAGAACACTCTTAGTGACCTTAATCCCACTTTACATATTAATAAAAAAACATGAAAAACTTTATCAACCTTTTAACAACTTTTTAAAGATTGCTTTGTAATATAAGATTCTTGGTATATGATTAGTACTGGTCTTTTGACAAAGCCATGGAAGGCTGCACTTAAATTATAGGAAAGCAGCCTTGAGGTCACTGGTTCCCTACACCAAGCCAAAACATTACCCTAATATATTACCTTTTACAAAACAAAAACTGTAGTGGAGTTTGTAATTTTCTAAGTCTGGAATTAGAAGTCAAGATAGAAAATCCCCTACATCTTCTTGTCATATTCATTTTCATATCATTGAATTAATCTGAGTGTATTTTTTAGTTTAACTAAGATAACACAAAGATATAAAAATGATGCTGTTTTATACCTTCTCTAACTCTGTTTCAAGTTTGTCAATTTTCTCATATAGTTCTTTGAGTGTACTGTCTTTTGTGGTAAATGTTGCTTGGAAATTACTTTTATTTCTTTTCAGCTTTTCAGTCATCAAATCTTCTTTTGAATCTTCAGGAATGGATAAAACCTCAAGGTTTCCAATTTTCAGTTTGGCCTATAGATGAAAAAAAAAAAAAGAAAAAAGGGAAATAAACAGAAAAGAAATCAAAGCAGATTTTTAAAAAAAGTCACTTGAAATGGAATGTCTTGAAACATTCTGTGTATTTGATCTGATACTGTTTTCAGAAATAATGAAAACCTTATTCTAATTAAGGATTTTGATTACAAATTTCAAACTAATTTTTTCTTTCATTTTAATTTCATTGTTTTTTTATTTAATACTCATCTCATTTTGCATTCTATGATCATTAAGCATTATGGATAAGAAAATACGAGGTGTAGCATGAAAAATTGGTCTCATTGCATTTTAAATTGACTGTGATGTCTACCATATCACTAGTAGTGTGCATAATGAAAACTTGGGAAATCATTCATGAAGTCCTCATAACTTTGAATTTCTCATACAAATTTTGATGAATAAATCTTATTATGTTGTTTAGTTTTATTTGCCTTGACTATGTAGTTACTTACATATTTACATCTCAAATCATTGTGACCTTTTCAAAATGAAATGATACCAATTTTTCTGAAACACCTTGTACATAAGTAACTTCTGACAAAACTTGAACTTATATTCTTCAGAGTCAAGCTGACATAGATTATGTCTAATCAGAATTTTGAACAACTTGAAATTATTGCATCTATTGGAATGCTCGGTGGTAGGGAAGATACTTAGTCAAATCACCACTCACCAAGGACCAATATTAGATTTAGTATATTCCTGATAAACTAACACTGAACACAATGGAAGGAACGACAAACTTATTTATACATACAGGAACATCTAATATTTTATATATACAATATACATACCTGTGGTATCAAAAGAAAAATGCACAAATGTGTCCCAATGGCTAGATCTATATATATATTGTTCCATGAACGAGCAGTATGTAGAAGGGGAACAAAATAGAAAAAAACTTACTTGATGTAATATAGCTATGTGATTTTACTGTTCCCTGGCTGGGGTTAAAGGTAAACAGAGATTGAGAATGGATTTCTGGGGCTCTCAAGCAATACCCTACATTATGACACCAGATATTTTAATGGATATGGCAATTCTGTTTGTGAGATGATTTTTTATTACATCCCTACACAGCTACAATTACTACTATAACAAAGCTTCGTTTACTTTAACACAAGGCCAGAATTATGAGGCAAATAATAAGAATCAAACTCACAAACAATGGTCTTCTAATCTAGTTTTCTCACCATTACATTATGTGAGGCACTTAAAAAAATAAGTGTAGGTTTAATTTGGCATGAAGCTGAAAGTATGAAGCATAGATAATATACTAATACTGAACACAATGGAAAGAAAAATAAGATAAACTGATTTATACATACAAGAACTTTTAATATCTTATTCATACAATATACATATTAATGGTATAAAAAGAAAGAATACGCAAATATCTCCTAGAAGTTAGAACTCTACATATATCATTTGATGGGCAAGCAGTATGTGGAAGGAGTATAAAATAGAAAAAGGTCTACTTTAGGTGATATAGCCATGAGGCTTTACTGTTCCTTGGCAGAGGTCACAGATAACATCTCTATTGTTCAGCAAACATAGGTCAAGAATTGGTTTCAAGGATTGTCATGTGACACCCCAAATTATGACATCTGACACCCTAACGAATATGCTAATTCTATTAGGAAGATAATTATTCATAGTATCCCTATCTACAGTTACTATACTATTGGTCAATAACTAAGCTTAGCTTAGTTTGGCACAAAGCCAGAAGTATGAGGCACCCAATGAGAAACAAATTCATTAATAGTAGTCTGCTTGTCTAGTTTGCTAACCATCACACCATGTAAAGCATTTTAAAAAAATAAGTGTAAGTTTGATTTGGCATAAAGTTGAAAGTATGTGGCAGCTAATGAGGATCAAATTCCCTATTTAGTTGTGATTAATTCGCAAGAAAAAGCTTATAAATGATTAAATCATAATGAATAGCTTATTATTTACTAAATTTACCTTAGTTGAACACAAAATCAAAAATATGAGGCACCCAGCGAGAATCAAACTCAGTTGTAATAGTCTGAAAGCCTAGCTTGCTAATCAGTACACCATGTGAAGTTCCCTAAAAAAATAACCACAGCTTAGATTTGATGCGAGTATGGGTTACCAAGTGAGGACTGAACTCAGTAGTAATTGGTTGGTTGGTTCATTGTTTTGTTTTACGGCGTATCAACCCTTTTCGGGTTATTTAATGCCAATCAAGTCATTTTGATGAAAGTTTCAAACAATTCAGCTTTTTGTTTACACACAGTTAAATGTCCAAACAGTTCTATTTCAAACAATTCAGTTGAGTATAAGTATAAATTTTTGTTTACACTCAGTTAAATGTAAAAACAGTCAATTTCAAACAATTCAGTTTAGTGTAATTACACAATTTAGTTCTATTTGACCTATTGGTAGGACCCTATCAGGTGCTACCACTCCGGGCCAGAGTGGACCTGGGAGTAATAGCAATGAAGGGACACTCAGCATTCCCCAAAGTTCCAGCATTACTGAAGCCAGACTATCAGATTGTTTAGTGTCATATCAGGACATTCATTGGAGGAGTCTTACCCCTCTGCAGAGATGCAGTCAGTGTATTCTGCAGCCCCAGCTGACTGGGCCAGGTAGTAATTGGTTTGTAAATCTAACTTACTAACCCTGAAGGAATGACTTGTATGGCTGATTTCAATTCCTATGATGATAACCATTAAGCTTTTTTAAAGCATAGCCGTCTTCTAGCTACATATTTTTAGAGATTTAGATGTTTCTCTGATATAAATGATTTTCCTCTTAGAATTTAAACTTTTCCAAATCACTAGCTGATAAAGACTTTATAGAATGAAACATCATAATAAATATATAAACACTCTACCAAAGGAGATGTACTTAGCATAACAGTTGTTATTATAGGAAATAAAATCTGTAAACTGAGTTCCAATCCTGGACGAGACTATTTGCATATCACTCGGAAAAAAGCATGAATCTATCTGTTCTTCTTCCAGTTATGGGTAGATAGAAAGGAAGACTAGGTAATTTAGCTTTGGTCAGGCAACTAGTCTAGGAGAAGTAAAACTTTAAATTTAAACCGTCTTTACTCTGTTTAAAAAATTAAGCTTGTGTCACATATTGCTCTCTGGTGAAGAAGTGGGGTAAATACAGACTCTACTAAATTGTTTTTCATGTCTTATTTTTCTTCCACGTGATTATATTACTTTAATTAAAGAAAACCCTGACTTTTTTATACTGATCTCTGAGATTACAGAACTCAATGAATGATAGAGCTATTGAGTGCTCGGAAGTATGTTTAGTCTAGTCCTGAATCAGCAAGCTCCAACATTAGCATTAGTATATTCAGTGATATACTAACACAGAATAAATAGAAGTGAAAGATAAGCTCATTTATACATTTAATACACTAATGATATACAGAGTATTGACAAGAATGTACAAACATGTCCCAAAAGATAAAATATGCACAATTTTTCTATCAACAAGCAGTATTAAAAAGTGATAAAAAAATGATAAAAAGGCTTACTTGATGAATTTGAGTATAATGGCTATGATTGGAGAAGAGACAATACCTCTACTGTTCAAAGAACAAAGGCAAACAGAGCATGTCTTTACTGTCTAAAGAACAGAAATAAAAGAGACCAAAATGGATTCTCTGATTCTGACTTGAGACTATCCATGAGGCCACCTTGTGGACATTATCACTTTTTAAGGGAGATAATTATTGTCTTTTAATACTGGTTTGGATTCAGAGTTTTCCTTCTCCAAGACCAGTTGCCATTCTGTTATGGATTAACTGGAAGCCCTTACAAGATAGACTAGTCTAAAGACTATTGAAAGAATCTGCAAACAAATATGACTAAGGTTATTTACATTAGTTGGCATAAAAAACTGTGTACCATATTCTCTCTGGAATAAAATACCTCTTATTTTGAATGAGTGTTAACCTTACTTATTTCATGATAAAAAACACATACCAACCTAATCAGCTGTAATATTTGTCAATAGCTAGAGGAAGAAGACATAGATTAATGCCTTTTTGCAAGGTATAAAATGAAATGCAAACAATCTCTGCCAAAATTTTGGATGGTTCAATTCTTCTAATACAAACCATCATGCCATTCATACTCCTAACTGGTTGGATTAAGTGTGTTGAATGACAAGGGGACTACTTTGAGAAAAAAAATAAATATTTCATGCACTGTTTATTTCTTTCTTGGTAAATAAATCTTCAATCTTAATATGTTTTTATAGCAAAAATCAAAGAACAGAGACAAAAGAAAATATCTTTACTGTTCAAAGAGCAGTGACAAAAAGAGTACGATAGATTCCAAGATTGTTACATGGGACTGTTTATGAGGCCACCCTGAAGACACATTCACTTTTCAAGGGAAACAATAAGTAATTGGTTTTCTACAGAACTATGGCCACCACACTTTTTGTGCTAACTAATCAGCCATGGGAGTATATTTCTTGTACAGTTATCTTGACTCTCATTGCTCCTGGCTATCATTGTTTGTGAGTTATATTGCCAGTTTTAAGGAGGAAAATGACCCTGACTTGCAATGGGTTACTTGACATTCATGATCTTATGGTAGATGAATCAATTTACTTCATGATGTTGGAAACAATAAATAAATCTCTCTTGGATTTAAGGCTATGTCCTTTGGATGCCTTGTGGTCACATGAGAATCACATAATCCATCTTAGTCTCTTTTATCTCCATTCTTTAAAGGATAAAGACATTCTCTTTTGGGCTTTTTTGAACCATTAAGACATGCCTTTTTATCTTAGACTAAGAATCCTCTCTTCAACAATGGGTATTATCTATCACCTTGTCATTGAAATGCAAAGCCAACATAGCTTTACTATATGTTATACTCCACTTCATTAGATGAGACTTTTTACCATTTTGCACCTCTTTCATATACTGATTGTTTATGGAATAATCTGCAGACATTTTATTTATTCTTTTCAAAACTTCTAGTATGTATATTATATATGTATAAAATGTTCCTATTTGTGTAAGTGAACTTATATTTCATTCTGTTTATTCAGCATTAGCATACCATTGGATATACTAATGCTAATATTGGGCCTAAGAGAGTGATTTGGTTCGGTTTATGTTATGATACCTACCTTAAGGACCATAATGAACTCTTCCTATTACTATGAATACTGGGAGAATATTCATCTCGGTGTTAAGTTCTCTCCAGCCTAAGACTTTGGCAGTCAGACTGACGTTCAATACTCTTTTACCTATGCTGTATTTATACTTTCATTCAATATACTTGTTTTACGTACTCCCAAGTCCGTGTCTTTCTTCCAGACCTTTTACTGGTCCACAACAGTTTAGTTTCTTTGTTCAATGGCATATTAACTTTCATTGTTTATTCAATGCCAAAGCCATCCTTGTAGAGGAATAGTAGTGGTACTATTATCTCATACCTGGGGAGATAAGAGGGTTCATAGTTTTCCCATGGGTATTAGTTCAAAAGTGAACATAATAATGCCACTGGTGTACAAACTCACTTACAAAAATGTAATAGTCTAGCATGTTGGCCAATATGCAATGGAGATTCACCCCCATGGTGAGTGAAGACTTATTCTCCACATCAACAATTAATAGCAATAATGAAACATTGTGTTGAGGTGTGTTTAGTGTGCTTTTTATTGTTTTCCTTAACTAAATAGAGTTAGAAACTTATTCATTTTATCCATTATCATTTCTATAATAAATGAAACATTGTAAAATAAATAGATAAATATTACTGAATAAATATATATAATAAATTATGTTTGAATAGTATATAAAAAAAAGTGAATGTTAGTGATAAACTTTTGTTGTTCTAACCTATGTCAATTGAAATAAAATATTAAAATATTCATTATTTAAAAATCATTTTAAAAAGAAAAACAGAACATTTTCACCCCAAATTCAAACACAATGCCATTAGAATCATCTGATGTACTGTTGGAAAGTGATTTATCTCCCTTGTCCAAAAGTAGCTATGTACTATATTACTTACCTATCTAATTAACATACAACATTAAGCAATAAAAAATTCAAAATATCTCTATAATATTTACCTATTTTGGAGGGCTAGGAAAAAACTAATTGAAATTACATTTGGCAGGAAAAATTGTCTTCAATTGCATTGATTTTAACCAACAGTTCCCACCCAAGAACCAATTTGTGACTTAAATCAAGGTATATTAGGTTTTGAAATTCATATGGCTGAAACGTTTGGCAAAAAGTTCTAACGGGTTGGTAGTTAAGTTTGCATAGAAAGATGGTAATAGAAAGAAAAGGAAAGTTTGATGTTCTGAGTATGGCTCACAGCATTTATTTTGTGACTTTGTATCTGTAGGGTGGCTTAGTGTTCTTCTTTGTGCTAGTCACAGATAGAGTCATAATGGAAGTTGATATGCCACATGTTGGAGCATGGATATAAGGGTCTCTTATACTGCATATATCTATGTGGGAAGAGAACCATTATGAGGGCTCAGTATGGGTTGTACAAATTGACACGGGAGTGCTGTGATAGATATAACTGGTAAAAGGGTCTCTTATGCTGCATGTAGCAAATAAGCCAAAAGTTAAGAATGGCCAATAGGCAGTGATGCAGGAGAGTTTTGTACATAGTTTAGCTGAGGGTTCATCATTTGTGTTAGCAGTCTGGCAGTGAGTTAGCTGATGCTGCTGCAAGAAGTAGGCATCGCACAGTGTGACTAGTCTGGATCTTTGTCACAAGTTGATGCGATTTGGGTTTGTTAAAAAAAGATGGAGAGAGATAAAATTCTGGTGTATTCATATGCTTTTACCAATACCTCAACACGAGCAGGATGTGACACAAAGTCAATTTCTAAAGTGGAGTTCAATAGGTTTTAATTCAGAGTTTTCCTTCTCCTAGACTGGTTGCCATACCAAGGTTAAAGATCACAGTCTACCCTACTATCTATCCATGGCTGGAGAGAGAATGATTAGATTCATACCTTTCCAAAGAGTATTAATGCTATTTGAGATGCAAACAGCCTCATTCAGGAATTGAACTCATGTTACTGTGTCCCTTTCCTACAATGATAACCATTATACTATTATTCTGGGGTACTGCAGGCAGTGGCTTCTAACTCAACAAAAGGAGTCCCATAACCTGCCCACCACTACATCTGTAGAGTAAGCAATCAGCCAGTGTTTTATGTGGTTTTGTGACATCCTATTTTTTTTTTAAACTTTGATGAAGGTACCATGGATCATGATGAAATTTTACTTAGAGTGTAAAATCAGTTATTACAGAATGGACATCCAACAATATGATTTCCTTTGTAAACCATCTTTTTCCCAAAAAGTGAAAAATTGTCTTGTATATTTCAGGATATAAATCACATCTTGTTTCTTTCTGTTTCTTCAACCCTTTATCATTCTGCAAGAAGAATGATATCCCTCATCAGGACAGCCTTACTTCTTCTTCCCTTGTACTACTATACTTGTATATAACACTTTAATAACAAGCTTAAAACACTCTTGATACTTTCTTAATCAAAACTGCATAATTCTGATATATATATATATATATATATATATATTTGTTTTTGTTTAAAAAAGATGAAATTTAGAAATAGTATTCCATTTTCATAATAGATCTATTTCGTTTATTGTTGTTCATCAGAAGCAATTCAAATATATATATATATATAAAACTGATATCAAGAGGAGCTACAGTAACTATTCATTGAGCTTAGGAAAAGTATGTCAGTCATTTAAGCTGTTCAAACTACTGTACTTGATCCTCATAAAGAGTTTTGTGACCAGGCTGGCACAACTAAACAAATGTCTAAATATTGCTTTTCTTTATCCTATTTTAGCTCAGATCAAATAAATCCTGAACTTTGCATTTTATTTGATTCTTGCACAATTTTGATTTGTTGACAACTTTCACGAAAAATCAATTCTATACTTACCATTTTTGAAGTCTTACTTATTTTTTGAAGCTATAATTAAAAAGAAAATGAAGAAGAGTGGAAAGAAGCAATGTATATGTCTTTTGGAAAGGCATGAGTATTGCTCTTTGAGCAATCTGTTCCACTAATTCTCATACCAAGAGTCTTTTCATGGATAAACTATGAGAGTAAATAGAAAATACTGTGACAGTTCAAGTATATAGGTGATATAAAAAAGTAAAGTTGGTGACCATAGTTGAGAGTGACCTGAAGGCTCCCTTTTCAACAGCTACTACATCAAGGTGTAGAGGAGCGCATTACTCCTTCCCCCAATAGGTGATGTACACACCCATATTTATCTGCTCAAGTTGTACCCCTAAATAGCCTCGGCTCCTATGGGATCAACAGTATTATACAACTAGACAGTCTTGGGATTTATATGATAGACAATATTATTCTCATATGCAGTATTGTTCCTTATTTGATCAACAATATTATACTACTAAATAGTCTTGGGATACATATGATAGACAATAGTATACTCGTATTAAGTATTGGTCCTTTTATGATCAATAATATTATACTACTAAATAATCTTGGATTATATAACAATAGACAATAGTATACTCATATACAATATTGGTCCCACTGTGATCAATAATATTATACTTCTAAATAGTCTTGGCCTTGTATTATGAGATGGATAATATTCCGCTCATAAAAATTCCTTCATGCACCATATTAACTTGTTGAAATATCAAAGGAAAAATCATTTCCACACTCACCATTTTTGAAGATTTACTTATTTTCTGAAGCTATAACAAAGAAAGAAAAAATATAAATATCTAGAAAAATAATCAACATTAATGAAATATAATTTTACAATAAAAAAACACACAAAGCAACACAAACTGGAATAGAAACCCCAAAAATGCAGTTTTAAAGTAACTAACTTTTGAAGGCAAATGTTTTAAAAAAGCTTTAGTCAAATTTTTAGATGGATGATTTGATTTTTGATAAAGCTAACATTGTCAGATCATAAGGTGGAGGTTGCTAACAATACAATTGCGCCAAAGAATTATCAAAACAATTGTTTATTGAAAAAGGAAAGAAAATAGGTTATTTAAAATCAGTATTAAAAATGAATTAATTTTCAATTTTATTTTCCTTATAGAATGTTCTCTATTTTCTTTAAATGAGTGATTTTTAAAACAAAATAATCATATTTAGTAAAACTCAGGAAAACATCATTGCTACCTTTGTCAAGATATATAACAGGTAACTCAGACACTTGTTTGAGGCAGGAAGAAGCAGTTGTTTGGGTTACACAATTATATGTTGAACACAGACAAACAAACATACACAGCAGCTTTATATATATATATATATATATATATATATATATATATATATATATATATATATATATATATGTAAAGCTGCTGTCTGAAGAAGTCCTGTTAATTTTTTTTCGTGTTTTTGGAAATTTCAAAAATGCGTAACAGGATGGAAATAAATTTATAATCCTATGTGACCGGTTTTGTTGTTTTTCTTAAAGTATATATATATATATATATATATATATATATATATATATATATATATATATAAAGTAAGTAAAGATGGCAGCCATTGTTGAGGGCAACCTGAAGCCTCCCTTTTCATTAGCTACTACACTGAGATGTAGAGTCAGGTCCTTCTCCTTTTCCTGGATTGCTCCACTTTACCCTTGATCTGTACCTAATAATGCTGAGTGTTAGGTAAGACGGTATCCAGTACCATTCTTTGGGTCTTTGATATGACTCAACATGGGATTGAACCCTAGTCTCCCAGGCCATTGGCAAACAGTCTGTACACAAGGCCAATATATATATATATATATATATATATATATATATATATATATATATATATATATATATATATATATATATATATATATATATATATATATATATATATATATATATATATATATATATATATATATATATATATATATATATATGTGTGTGTGTGTGTGTGTGTGTGTGTGTGTGTGTGTAAAGAATGCCTTTTTTATCTATCTTTTTTTATTGTCTTTGTAGTTGGTCATGTTAATATGTAATCTAAATTCAATTTTTCATAGAATTAAGGTAATTGCAGATTGACCTAGTGAATAGAGTGTTTGCCAATGGCCCGGGAGACTGGGGTTCAATCCCAGGTTGAGTCATATCAAACACCCAAAAATGGTACTTAATACCACCTTACCTAACACTAAGCATTATAAGGTATAAATTAAGAGTAAAGGGGAAAGGAGTAGCACCCTCCCCTCCCCTTCACTTTGGTGAAGTAGCTAATGACAAGGGAGCCTTCAGGTCACCCTCAACTATGGTTGCTAACTTTACTTATATGTATATATATGACTGCTGTATATCATTAGAGTTAGGCAGTAGGTTAATTACAAGTGTGTTTGTAAAAATTGTACATTGTTTAAAATAGTTTTTTTTAGTTTCTACGATGGAGTGCTGAAAAGAAAATAGAAATGTTAAAGAAACTTGAGAAATGATGTGCCAAGTTTGTAAAATTTTGGTATTAATATGAAGAATAACATTTATGTTTCATTACTTTAGGTCATTCCCTTCTTGGTCTGGTTGAGAACGTTTCAGTACCAATCCTGTATATACAGTAATACCATAAATAAGTTTATCTCAAACAGTTTTTTAATGAAGATGTAATTTTTTTCTAAATTAAAGATTCCAGGATTTTATTATTTCAAGTGGAACATCATGCAATCAAACCAGATATTATTAGGTATTATTTATTATCAAACTCTACCTCATTGAAACTCTGTAACCAGAAATATGAATATATAGCAGTCTAGTCACTTATATAATTTGGAAAGTGGAAAAATGACAACCATTCAGTGAGACAGAATTGAATTTTGCATATTGTTTGTGTAAAATGCTTTAGAGTTGGGTAATAAATAACACTTAATAATATGAATTTTTTTCTATAATGTTACATTGAAAATGATAAAATCTTTGTATTTTAGGTTAGAAAAAAATTCTTTATTAAAAAATGGCAGGGGAGTATTAATTCATGAACAATACTGAATAAAAGAAAGGAAAATGTCAATACAGGGATTAATTTATCAATGTCAAAAATGACAACAAAAAATAGGAACACAAATTATATATACAATTTATATATATGCATGCTGCTTCAAAAACAACAAAAACAAAACCAAAAAAAAAACAGACTGGGTGGCCCACGAAGTCTTCATCAAATGATTCCTCTGGGGTCAGGCATGGTTTTGGAGGAGTATTTTACAATACCCTTGGTCTATGTTTGTTTTCCAGCATAATTATACAAAATTATACAAAAACATATCAAATGTCAAAGACCAATGAGGTGTAAAGCAAACAAATGTTAACACATTCTAAGAAAAAGAGAGGAGAAACCTCTATATAAACCCATAACCAACTGAAAACCATTCAAACCTCAAACACGAGTCAGTTCAAGTCTCATTGAGTACTCTATTAACCAGGCCTTGTGCCATATATGTTCTCTGACAAAAGCAATAAGTTAGAAACATAAATGTATGTAAGAATGAAATAAATAAATAAATCCTAAAAAATACAAATCTCTTCGTGGGCCTACTCATTTTAAAATATCTTTCTCTCTTGGAACCTACAACAAAAAGATATATATATATATATATATATATATATATATATATATATATATATATATATATACAAAAAGATGTATATATATATATGTATATATATATATATATATATATATATATATATATATCTTTGATCAATGCAAAACCCACTTAAAATTGCTTACCCGTGTTGAAAGGAGCATAAATATCATACCAAGACTGTAAGCCAATTGAAGACACTGGAGTTCTCGACTGTACAGAGGATTCTTTTGGTTATTCATATGGGTTACTAGTTTAAAAATTAGTCATTTGAATTTAAGCGACATAGAATATTGTCTTGAATTTTCAATGACATCATCATTTTGTTATATAATTCAAATGAACATCACTGAATTTACAATTCAGTATTGAGATTTTGTATACTGACTTTGCATATGAATTCAACAGAAATTCTATCCTTGTGTCATCTTGTCAGTTAACACAACAATGAATTAACCCTTCATTGCTGGAAAGTTATAATTACAACAAAGGATTATGTGATGAGGTTGTATCTTGATCTAGCATTAGAACACCAACAAAATTTAGTGGTATTGTATTTTGGTGATGATGCTTTCATCCAAAAACCATGTCTGACCCCAGAGTCATCATCTGATGGAGACTTTGTTGGCCATACGGGTGTTGTTTTCCTCCTTTAAAAAAATCTTTTTTTTTTAGCAGCAGCATGTGTATGCAATATTACATATATGTATGTGTTTTTCAGGCTATAAGTAAAATAGTAAAAGTAAAAATTCTTAATCCCAAATCCTGCCAAAATTTCATGAGCCAGCATGGTAGGGTAAGGCCCATGATTCCCCATATTTCACAGATTTGGTGTACTGAGAAAAAAAGTTGATAGGAGGGGAGGTGAGAACATATCTATAGATGCAAACATAGAAGACAATATATACAACATTACACATATTGAAGCTTTGATTTAAGATGACAGACATTTTATATTTTTTGATATAGTTGTAGAATTTGAACTCACTGGCCCATAAAATTGTCTACATGTAAAAGTATTATAGTAGCACTGGTAACATATACACAATATTTTATTTGTATTGTAATGATCATATTGGATTAGTAAATGTTTGTCCTTTACTTTTTGGACATCCTTCATATATATTTGTTGTATAAAACAAATGCTTTTACTTTAAGTCTATGGACTTATTGATGTAACCACACACACACACACACACACACACACACACACACACACACACACACACACACACACACACACACATCTATATCTATCTACCTATATCTCTTTCTCTCTCTCTCTCTCTCTCTCTCTATATATATATATATATATATATATATATATATATATATAACAACAAATACTTATTTTTTAACATAAATTCTTTCCTTGTCAATGGACTTAATTCAGTGATTAATTCTATATTAATCATACAGAAAGAATATTATATGGTGTACATTTCAGATCAAATTTTAACAAATGACCACAGGGTGTTTTAAAATAGTTGAAACTAAGCAGCAACCTCTCAGATCTTTGCTGTTGACTTTATTCTCTTTCTTTTTCAGATTATTCCAGGGAAATAGTTAACATATTGATACGTGGTGCATTCAATAAGTTTCTAGACGTTTTTTGTACAGGCATTTAGAATTGTCGGAGACTCTTGAAAATTCACTATGTTATTGCTATACATCTTATGAGATGACAGACCAATTTTTATGATTTCCGGTTCAAATGAACAGCTACAGCAGCAATTGGAATACACCCTACTAAAGCCTGATTGTCACAGCAGGTGAATTTCAAAAATGCAATCTGGATTTTAGAAGAACGATATGCTATAAAATTCTGTTTTAAACTTGGAAAAAATGTCATGCAATGAAAGCTGGATCTACTGCTATGACCCAGAGACCAAAAGACAGAGTTCCCAGTGGAAGCATGCTGGCTCTCCCAGACCCAAGAAGGCCAGACAGAGCAAATCCACCCACAAACTTTTGATGATCCCTTTTTTTGACAGCACTGGCAGGATCTACATGCACTGGGTTCCCACTGGACAGACAGTCAACAAGGAATACTATGTTGAGGTTTTAAGGGAGTTTAGGAAGAGATTCTGTTGGAAGAGGCCAGCACTCTTGAAATCGGGTCAGTGGCATTTCTACCAGGACAATGCACCAGTCCACAACTCCCTCCTTGTCACAGACTATTTGAGCAAGATGGGCATCAAGACACTTCCTCACCCTCCCTATAGTCCAGACCTTGCTCCCTGTGACTTTTGATTATTCCCTAAGCTCAGAAGCTGTCGTTATGAGATAATTAAGGAGATGAAAGAGGCTGTGATGAAGGTCATTGACATGCTCACACAAGAGGACTTCCATGGGGCCTTCCAAAAGTTGTTGGAACGTTACAACTAGTGCATTGCAGCCGGAGGAGATTACTTCGAAGGGGAGTAGAGTTTCATGTGTGTACTATCAATAAAAGTGCCCTTATGAAAAAAGTCTGGAAACTTATTTAATGATCCTCGTATATTTAACAAAATATAGTGAAATTTTGCCTTGGACAATAGAGCAGAAGATCTTTTGCATGAAGAAATATTATGAAACTAAGTCTTTCAAGAAACAGAAGGAAGTTCAATTTCAACAGGAGTCAGATTTTCAAGATGGTCAAGTTGATGGCACTTGTGAAGATCACACCATTTCTGTATTGAAAATAGTTATCAATGAGAAAATTCAAGTGATCATCTGGGAGGAACGTTTATGCGTTATCAACAACTTTGTGTGCCACATTTCACAGTGCCTTCAACTGAATGGCAGACATCTGGAGCTGGTAGTTTTGGGCTCCTCTTGACATTTTTGGTTCATGTTTGAGACTAAATGGTTGGTTTGGTTTCTTTGTTTAATGGCATATCAACCTTTGTAGATTATTTAATGCCAAAGCCATTCTCCTAGAAGAACAGTAGTGGTACTATTTAACCAATAGCTGGGAGGATAAGGGGGTTCAAACTTTTCCCAAGGGTATTTGTCTGAAAGTGAACATAATAGCGTGACTGGAATTCGAACTTACTATGATTTCTCAATCTATCGCTTTAACTATTACACCATGAGACTATATGGTTGCAGATCCTAAAATTTTATCCTTTTACCTTTCAATAAATGTAATTTTCATTACACTATTATTTGTAGTTTTTGATTTATGCCTAATCATTTTGTTTAAAAAATTGTAAAACACCCTGTAGATGTCGAGCTAATTCATTCTTGTATGGCACAAGTATGAGGAACTCTGTGCCGAATGAACTCATAACACTATATCACAATTTTTTTTCTTTTTCTTGTTCCTGAGTAGAAAGTATCATTTTGTAGTTGTTTATGTCTAAAGTAGATGGAAAAAACATTTTTTCTTTTCAAATATTGCTTTTGTGACCTGGGTAATGAAATTTTAAAATTTACTTATTTTCCAGAACATTCCAGGTAGATTCAGTACTGAATATCTGATAGAGAATTTTCTAAGACTTATTAAATATTTTTGTTCATTTTTATATAACTTTAGTATAAATTACATGTAAATGTTGTTTTATTCAAACCTTATGTAAATGAAAATGTGCGAATTAGCTCATTTTTATATAGGAAATAGGTTAATTTTTAATTTTTGTTATCTAGGGCACAAAAGCAAAGTTTGAAGAGAATTACAGTCATTTTTTATACTTTTATAATAAAAGCAATTAAGACATAGTGCATATCATTATGGAAAAAAATTTGTACTATGAAAAACATAAAAGTAAAAGTTTGCTCCCCGGATGGAGACACAGACTACTTTGACATTGTAACAGGTGTGCGGCAAGGAAATATATTAGCCCCATACCTGTTTATTATCTGCCGAGACTATGTGCTTAGAACATCTACTGATATTATGAACGATAATGGTCTCAAGCAGGCAAAGGAAAGAAGCAGAAGATACCCTACACAAACAATTACAGACACGGACTACGTCAATGACATAGTGTGTCTGGTAAATACACCTGCCCAAGCCAAAACCCTGCTACGTAGTTTGGAATGAGCAGCTGCTAGCATAGGCCTCCATGTCAATGTAGACAAGACAGAATACATGTGCTTTAATCCAGGAGGTGACATCTACACACTAAATGGTACTTCCCTAAAACTAGTGGACAAGTTCACCTACCTAGGAAGCAGTGTCTCATCAACTGAGAAAGACATCAACATGAGACTAGCAAAATCATTGACAGCTATCAACAGGCTATTGGTCATATGGAAGTCAGATCTGACTGATAAAATAAAACACAGTTTTTTTCAACAAGCAGTCGTGTCGATACTGCTATATGGATGCACTACATGGATGCTAACTAAATGTATGAAAAAAAGCTTGACGGCAATTACACGGATGCTGTGAGCAATATTGAACAATCCAGGCGGCAACACCCCACAAAACATCTGCTACATGGCTACCTACCACCTATCATGAAAACTATCCAAGTTAGACAAATCAGACATATAGGACTTTGCTGGAGAAGTAAGGATGAACTCATAAGTGACATACTCCTGTGGACCCCTTCACATGGATGAGCAAAGGCAGGAAGACCAGCTAGAACCTATATACAACAGCTCTGTGCTGATACAGGATATAGCCCAGAAGACCTCCTGGGAGCAATGGACGATAGAGATGGGTGGTGAGAGAGGGTCAGAGAGATCTGTGCAACATGATGCTGATGATAAATGGTATGCTTAATGCTGTGATGCTGGCAAAAGAAAGATACGGGGAACACAAAAAGGTAGATAAAAAACATATATATTCAAGTAACAGAAAAGATACAAGTGAACCTGGTTAAACAGTAGTTAGTTGGTAGAAAGCTGAGAGTCCAGTGGGGTAGTGACTATTCATCCACTACGCAGACGGTGTCACGCTGATTTGGTTATCCCTGTCTGATACTCTTGTTGATGTGTATTTATGGAGGAGTGCGAGTCCATTATATAGGGAGTACAACACTTAATTATTTCACTAAACATTAAACAACAGTAAGACACTCGTTTCTAGTTTCTCTTTTCTTTCTTATTTTCCCTTTCTTTCTTCCTTTTGCCATGGTGAAACCTGGTTATATATACTGGATGGTTTAACATTTAAGCTATTGGGGCGTGTATGATATTACAAAAGTTCAAATAGTATTTATAAAGCAACTTAATAACCTCTTCTCTAATTGGTCTGTGCCATACTTGCAGTTATTGTTTTAAATGCTAAAAGGTTTATCATTAGTGATAATAATGATAATAACAAACTTCAAGTAAAGATAAATTGAAAATATATTATCAACATAACTAGTGTGTAAAATAGGGGTCTCAAACTTAAAAATTCTAAAGAGCCATCACAGTTTGGACGAGAGGTACAGCAGCCAAAAAGTAGATGAAGAGGTGGGGTGATTTCCTCCAATTATAATGCTAAGCAGTGATACAGGCTGCTATTTATTTTTTCACCAAAATGAATATGCCTGTAGTAATAGTAATTTACTAATCATTTTGCTTAGATGTGGCTCAAGACCAAGTGAATGGCACACTCAATGAGACTCAAAGTCACTCTTGCAGGTTTGCTTGTCAAGCTTGCTAACCATTACACTATCCGATGTGCCCAATGCATGTGGTTGTAAGTTTTATAACATATCAACTTTTGTGGGTTATTTAATGGCATATCTTGTTTATACATGTATAAATACATATTTTACTGGTCCACTGGCATAACAGTTTGAGTGTTCATCAATGGTTAGGGAGACTGGGGTTCAATCCCAAGTCGAGTCATACCAAAGACTTAAAAATTGGTACTTGATGCCTCTTTGCTTAGCCCTCAGCATTATAAGATGTTGATCAAGAGTAAGTGGAACAATTCAGGAAACAGAGAAGTACCCTTCCCAATACCTCAGTGTAGTTGCTATTGAAAAAAGAGCCTTTAGGTTGCCCTCAACAATGGTTGACCAACTTACTACACAGATATTAGATATATATGATTTGTAAACAAATAGTTTGTTGGTAACAATTTTTAAATGAGCCAGAGCTCATTTGTTTACACAGGTTTTAAGTATTGCTATCTAAGACTAATAGTTTTATTTGCATGCAGTAAAATGTTTTCAAGTATGGCTATTTAACAGTTATAATTCTGCTCAACATTATTCATTCATTTGCATACAAATACATGGTTCCAAGTATTGCAATGTTATACCAATAATTCAATTTAACATCAGTCATTTGTTTGCATGCTGTTACATGGTTTTAAGTAGAGAAAATAATTGAATATTTCTTTTGGCCCCAGATCCTAACAGGTATTACCACTCTGTATCAGAGTGGAATGGGAATAATGGCAATTAAGAAGTACTCCACACTCCCAAAAGCTCCAGGATTGGAGCCTCACTATCAGGTGCAGTTTAGTGTCATATCAGGACACTCATTCAGCAGGGTCTTATCCCTCTGTAGAGATGCAGTCAGCATATTCTACAGCCAGAGTTGAATGGGCTGTCGTGGGATATGTGAACTATGTATTTGTCCAACTCCTCCACATTAGTAGAATGTGACACAAGGTCAGTTTTTAAGCAAAATTTAACAGATGTGAATTCAGAGTTTTCCTTCTCCTGGACTAGTTTCCATACCAAGGTTAAAGAGCCCAGTCTGCCCTACTATTAACCAATTGCTGGAAGGAGTATAATTGGATTCATACCTTTCCTTAGGGTATTTGCATGATGAGAAATGCAAACTGCCTTATTCAGGAATTGAAATCAGGTTGCCATGTTCATTTTCTACCACGATGGCCATTATACCACATATGTGGGATATGGAAAATAGTTCAAAAAGTTGGGGAATAAATTTTCTATTTTGAATTTTCCTTAATTCCTTTTTTACTGTTGGTAAATTCCTTTTTTCCATTTTTATTTTGCTAAACTCCATTATATCAATTTTACTGTATTTCATGGGTAAATGGCAATAAATTGTACTGCATTATCAACTGGCCCATTGGCCTAATGAATAGAGTGTTCGCCAATGGTTCTGGAGACCAAGGTTCAATCCTGGGTTGAGTCATACCAAAGACTCAAAAAATGGTACCTGATACCACCTTGCTTAACACTCAGCATTATAAGGTATGGATCAAGGGTGAAGTGGAGCAATCCAGGGAAAGGAGTAGTGGCCTTCCCTACACTCCGGTGTTGTAACTATTGAAAAGGGAGCCTTCGGGTACCCCTTGACTATGGCTGCCAACTTTACTTATTATCAAATGAGTGTTTGCCAATGGTCCGGGAGACTGGGGTTCAATCCCATGTCAAGTTATACCAAAGACTCAAAAAATGGTACTCGATATTACTTTGCTTAACACTCAGCATTATAAGGTATGGATCAAGGGTAAAGTGGAGCAATCCAGGGAATGGAGTGGCACCCTCCCCTACACCTTGGTGTAGTAGCTATTGAAAGGGGAGCCTTTGGGTCACCCTCCACCAAGGTCACCAAAAACAACTTATCAAAATAGTGAAAAGAAAAGTAAAAGTAAAAGTTTTGACACATTTAAAGAAACAGCAGATATAATTTTGGTTTAACAATTTACCCTCAAACATTTTCTCTGATTTTCTATTTTTGTGTGTTGTCTGTCATTTTAGATACACCTACACTTCGTCACTATGATTGATTTGTTGTTTACTTGGGTTTTATGGCATATTGACCTTTGGTGGTCTACCAAATTCTATTTATACATATATATTAAGTATATATGATTTGTAAACACATTTTGCAGATAATATTTTTAAACAAACCTGAGCTCATTTTTTTTTGCACACAGTTAAATGGTTTTAAGTATCGCTATGTAACAGTAACAGTTTAACACCAGTCATTTGTTTGCACACATTTAAATGATTTGTGCATAATTCTATTTTTAAATGAGTTAGAACTAATTTGCTTGCATACAAATATTGCTATTATTTCTATACAGTTTAACAGTTTCAATAATTGCTATCTGACACAAATCATTCTATTTAGTATCAATCATTTGTTTGAACTCAGTGAAGTGGTTATAAGCATTGCTATTGAACACTAATTATTCTATTGAACACTTTTCATTCATTTGTATACTGTCAAATGGATCCAAGTATTGCTGTTGTCAGTACAAATAATCAAACATGCGGCTAACGAAGGCATGGACAGCTATCGGTCATATGGAAATCAGACCTGACCGATAAAATGAAACGCAGTTTCTTCCAAGCAGTGGTTGTGTCGATACTGCTGTATGGATGCACCACTTGGATCCACCACTTGGATGCTAACAAAACGGCTAGAGAAGAAGTTGGACGGCAACTACACAAGAATGTTGCTAGCAATATTAAACAAATCCTGACGGCAACACCCCACAAAGCACCAACTATATGGCCACCTGCCTCTCATCACAAAAACTATCCAAGTTAGATGAACCAGGCATGCAGGACACTGCTGGAGGAGCAGGGACAAGTTCATAAGTGATGTACTCCTATGGACCCCTACATATGGCCGAGCTAAAGCAGGACGACCAGCTAGAACATACATACAGCAGCTATATGAGGATACGGGATGTAGCCCAGAAGACCTGCCAGAGGTAATGAACGATAGGGAAAAGTGGTGAGAGAGGGTCAGGGATATCTGTGCTAGCGGAATGACATGATGATGATTATGATATTATGAAACAAAAGAAATTTCTCATGTTCTGTTGTGTGAATTCATTTTCTATAATTTCAGTAACCCCTTCACTGCAGTAGGGCTTTATAAAAAGCCAATGTAGATTTCATTAATATTCTTATTAAGAATGTTTTTTTAAAATGTATATAAAATTTGATTATTTCTACTTTTCAGCTTTTGATGTTGAAGTGAAAGTAACTGAAATATCAATATCAGGGGTTAAAAAAAATTCATTTCTAAGAAAAAAATCAAGCTGACCATGTGCAGACTTGATTTGGCAGGAGTGGAGAAAGAAGAAGTAATCCCAGACAGTGCGGCACCAAAAAGCTACTTCTTCTTTTTGTTGAAAACTACTATTGAGATCCCCAGTATGAGTTTGGGGACCAAACTGATTGCACGAAAAACTTAAGCTAGTAGATGGGTTTTGTCACTCGCTTCTTGAATGGAGCTTCCCAAGAAATAAAAGTAAAATTAAACAAAATTCGACTACTGAAATTCTACCAAGTTAAATGACTGAAAGAAAATTCAACTGAGAATTCTGCTGAAAATAACTTTGAAGAAGACTCACAATTAAATGAACTCTGAAACATTTCTACAAAACAAAAAAAGAGAAGAAAAATACTCAAATTCAAAGAACTTTGTTTCCCCGGACACTCTCTCAGGTAAGTTCCAGCCAATTGTACAAAATTTGCAACACTTTATCTTTTCTTTCTTGTTTTTTTGTATAAAATTCCTTTTTTATAACTTTATTGTCTGTGTTATCTTTTTGAACCAGTATTTGAACTAGAAAGCTGCAGAACATACTGTTTAAACTTACCATTAGAACTTATTGTTTGATATTGCTCACTAAAAACCCCTAAAAACATTACCCATTTAAATAATAAACTTGGCTTTAGTGTCACTCACATTCCTACAAATTTTATTTCATTCGATCTCAAAAATTCTTTTATCTTGCAAATTTTATTTTATCCTTGAAATTTTCTTTATATTGCAAATTTTATCTCTTAAAATTTCTTTAAGATGAAGTATGAATTACAAAGTTTTAGGAAAATGTTAACCCTGAAAATAGTGACATAGAAAAGTAGGTTGCTGGCAAAATGCTGCCTAGAGGCTGCTTGTTAAAGACTCCTAGTGTAAAATAATAACAACAGATATCTGTTTCATTTGTGTTTGTAAGATTTGCTTAATGTAATTTTTACAGAAAAGGCAGTAAGTGCTTTTTTGATTATTTTTCTGATCATGCCTCATGCAAATTCAAGCCAAAAGAAATTTAAAGTAACTAAAAAAAATCTTATTGACCATAATGGTAACACTTTTTTGTGCAAAGTAAATGCAGAAAGCAAGTAAATTTAATACGGATTCAAGCATTTCTCTTTCATAGAAATATGCTTCGATAATGCAGGGAACAGAAAAATATGAACAATAAGTTATAATGATAAGAAAAGATATATGAATCTTTTATTTTTTTGAAAATGCTTGGAAATTAGAAGAAAATTCTCAAAGAATAGAGAGGGGGTGTCCTTGTGGTGTAATGGTTAAAGCGATGGACTGCAGAATCGTAGTAAGTGAGTTCGAACTCCAGTTGCGCTATTATGGTCACTTTCGGGCAAATACCCTTGGGAAAGGTATGAACCCCTTTATCCTCCCAGCTATGGATTAAATAGTACCACTACTGTTCTTCTAGGAGAATAGCTTTGGCATTAAATAACCTACAAAGGTTGATATGCCATTAAGCAAAGAAACCAAACCAAACCAATCAAAGAATAGAAATAACAATGAATAAGAATATTTTTGATAGTTGGCTCATTGATTGGTTGGTTGGTTTTACAGTATATCATTTTTGTTGGGTTATTTAATATTGAAGTCTTTTTTTTACAAGAATTATATAGTTTCAAATAATTATTACTATTTTATAATAATCATTTGAGAACAATTATGGCTTTGAGTAACTACAAATAATTTGTACAGTTATATGATTTCAAGTATTCTCCTCTAATATTGATAATCGATAAGTAGTTCTCAAGTTTCAAGTAACTATCCCTATTTAAAAATTATAATCCTTCATTTGAACATTGGTCTAGTGGGTAGAGTGTTCGCTGATTGGGCTTAGATTGGGCATGAATGTAAACCCTATACTATTTCTGATTAAGTTACTAATTGAATTGAACTACTGTTCTTCTAGGAGAATGGTTTTGGCATTAAATAACCTACAAAGGTTGATATGCCATTAAACAAAGAAACCAAACCTAATTAAATTGGAAATTGTTTTATTCTCTAAGATCATTTTAATACTATATCACTGTGTTAGTGGATAGAGTGTTCACCAATGGTCTAGAAAACCTGGCTTCAATCCCAGGTCATGTCATACCAAAGATTTTACAAATGGTACTTGATACCTCCTTGCTTAACTCTTAGCATTATAAAGTACCTATCAAGGATAAAAAGGAGCAATCCAGGGAAAGGAGTAGTGCCCTCCCCAACACCACAGTGTAATAGCTACTGAAGAGGGAACCTTCTGGTTGCCCTCGACTACGGTTGCCAAATTTACAACTTATATGGTTTCAAGTTGTTGGGTTGGCTGAGGTCAGCAGTGTTGGTTGTGGTTGGACAGGAGGGTTGGTGGTAAGTTCAGCATGAAGTCTACTCAACAACTGGACAAAGACTAGTAATTTGCTGTACTACTATTGACTACCATTTACATATCTTCTACATGTGTGCTGTATGGTCATATTTGCATTGCACATGTGTATACATCCAAATATGCATATTCATAAGCCGGAGATGTCACGTCATTAAAATGTCCCTGAATAACATTCACCCAGCTACCACACATAAGCATTCCTATTTAAGTAAGTATTTTTAATACTAATAATACTAATTAAGTTGGCGACTGTAGTTGAGGGTGACCCAAAGGCTTCCTTTTTAATAGCTATAACACTGATATATAGAGGAGGGTGCTGCTCCACTTTACTCCTGATCCTTACCTTATAGTGCTGAGGGCTAAGCAACATGGTATCAAGTTCCATTTTTTGGGTCTTTGGTATGACTCGACCTGGGATTGAACCCTGGTCTCACGGACCATTGGCAAACACTCTAACCATTATGTCAAATCTATACATAATTATATAGATTTAAATGACTATTCTTATCTAATCATGATTGTTTGTGCACAGTTAGGCAATTTCAAATATTATTGCTATGTATAGTGTTTAACTGGACTCTTACTTTTGTTGGTTGGTTTTAGCAATGTCAACCCTTGTTGGGTTAGTTTATGCCGAGGTCAGTCTTTCTTTTGTAAGCAGTAGAATTGTATCAAGTAAATAATGATAATAATCATTTTAAAAAAATCATAGTTTTGAGCAATCATTCTTAATTCAAATAAATTTGTACAGTTATATGGTTTCAAGTATTTCTATCTAATTCTAATAATTTTCAAACAGATTTATTTGATCTATAAATGGGACCCTAGCAGATACTACAACTGCATGTCAAAGTGGACTTGGGAGTAAAGGCAATGAAGGGGTGACTTCACCCCCCCCAGAGACCTATAACTGGAGCCTCACCACCGGATACAGTTTAGTGTCATACCTGGGCCATTAATTTTGATAGTGTTCAGGGAAATAGCTTTTTAGGAAGAGAATTATCTATCCCACCCGACTCATTTTTTGGAATAAGAAATGGAATAAAAAAATTATTAAATAATTGGTTAAATATGATATTAGATGCTGAAGATTCACTGAATATTTACATTGTTATATGCACAATTCTTTAGATATACAAGGGCCAATTTCAAAATTGTAACAATTGATTTGAGTATTTTTCTCATATATGTTTTTATTATTAATGAAAAACACTAATGATGTTAGAAAACATTAAAAAAAGTAAGAGTTGTTGAAGCTTTGGGTATTTCAAAAAGGAACAGAAGGAAAGAGAAGATGAAGCTTACAAAAATTAAGTAAAAATACAACAATGATATACAAAGAAAAATAATGAAACTTGTTTGGGAGAATGGCCATGAAGAAAGAAGCAAAGAAAGAAATGTAAAAGAAAAAAGGATGGAAGAAAAGGATAAAGGAAAAAGAAAAAAAGAGAACGAATAGAAATTAAAAGAAAAAAAAAAGAAAAGAAAGGGAAAAAGAAAGATTCTAAATATATGAGAAGTAGAACTGATATGAGCATTCTTTTTTGAGTATCTTTGACTCTGCTCTACAGATGATTAAAAGACAAGAATTTGCCTGATTTCAATAATCAATAATGACAGCAGGATTTAAGGAAGGGATTATGGAACATTCATAGGCAACAATTCATTGGTAACAATTCATGGGCAGTTCATAGCTATAGACAAATCATGTCTAACAATTTATCCCTAATGATTTATAGAGGTGGCTTACAAAACATTCATAGCCAGTAATTTATAGCCATTAAAAATTCATCTTCAAAAATTTATCTTCAACCTAGTTTAACAATAAATTAAATGTAAAAAAGAATTAAGTAATTCCCAAAATTGATAAACTAGATTTCATTATTCTTGTTGCTATAGTAATAATAGTCAGTTGGTAAAAAATAGCTTGTAGGGAAGTGTAAGGTTGGCAACCGCAGTTGAGGGCGACCAGAAGGCTCCCTTTTCTGTAGCTACTACACCAAAGTGTAGGGGAGGGCGCGACTCCTTTCCCTGGATTGCTCCACTTTACCCTTGATATGTATCTTATATTGCTGAGTGTTAAGCAAGGAAGTATCAAGTACCATTTTTAAAGTCTTTGGTATGACTCGACCTGGGATTGAACCCAGGTCTTCCAGACCATTGGCAAACACTCTACCCACTCAGCCAAAAGTGGGATTAAGGAAAGGAAAGTTTACACATTTTACTAATGTTTATCTTAAAAGTTCACTTCAAAATCAGAAAAAGCAGAAGCACATAGAAATTGAACAGATCTAAAAAAATTTAAGTTACCAATATTTTTAATAGTAGTATAACTCAAAAGATTTGCAATATTTTGCTAGTGTGTGTTGTGTACATCACATGACTGAATCAGTTAAAGCCATGGAAGGTACCTACTCGGGTTGGTTGGTTGTTTTGTTTTATGGCACATCAACCCTTTTCAAATCATTTAATGCCAAATTAAATTTCAAACAATTCAGTTGAGTATAAGTACAGTTTTTGTTTATAAACGATTAAATGTTATAACAGTTCTATTTCAAACAATTCAGTTTAGCATAAGTAAACAGTTTCAATGTCAAAAACAGTCCTATTGCAAGCAATTCAGTTTAACAAAAGTTCAGACAGTTCTATTTCAAACAGTTTAGTTTAGCATAAGTACACAGTTTAAGTGTCAAAAACAGTTCTTTTTCAAGCAATTCAGTTTAGCATAAGTACACAGTTTTGTTCAATTTGGCCCATAGATAGGACCCTATCAGGTGCTACCACTCCAGGCCAGAGTGGACCTGGGAGCAATGGCAATGAAGGGGTACTCTGCATTCCCCAAAGCTCCAGCATCACTGGAACCTCACCATCAGATTGTTTAGTGTCATATCTAGGACACTCATTGAGGGAGTCTTACCCTTCTGCAGAAACACAGTTGGTGTAGTGTAGAATACACCAACTGCTTTCAAATCACACTGATTGAAACAATGCACCAGGTGTCATCACACCAACTACTGGTTAAGGTTCTACATTGTATCATTGTAATTGGTGTGATGACACCCTGTGTGTTCCTTCAATCTGTGTGATTTGAAAGCTGGACAGTGAATGTGCAATATAGTCTAATTCAGGGACTTATGCTTTATGAGTTCAAACTAGGTCATAACACTGTAAAAGCAATCAATAAATTTTACTTAGGCTGCAAGAACCTTGATGATCAGATAAGATCAGTTAGGCCTAAAACTGTAGATTCCTAGGCTGTGCTCCAAACCATAGAGGCAAAATCGGTGAGTATCACTTGGAGAGTATCAGGCAAGCTTGATATCTCACAATCCAGTGTGGGTTATCACCTTGATGACCTTGGCAAAAACAGCTGCTGAATTGTGTCACATGTTACCAAAATAATGCAAAACTTTCGACACCTGAGTTATTAATTCTTGAGAATTGTTGTAAGGGCTTCTACTAAGAGTGGCATTTCTATTTCCTTCATATTCCATAACGTTTTTTTGGCTTTCTGGCAAGATTCAGGAATTTATTGAGTATTCTTTTGTTTTTCTTTTCTTTTACTCTGTGATTTGTCGGGATGGTAAAGTCCGCTAGTTGATGATATTTTTTTTCTTTTGTTAACTAAAACTTGGTATGGTCTTCTGGCCAGGATTGTTGATTTATTTATACTTCATATTCCCTAATTTTGGCAATCAATTGTTGGCAAGAAATGTTCCGTAATCCACTGCCATGAGTTGTGGGTTATCAATTATTAGCAATGAACAAGCCAGTTTCCTTAAAGATGAATCTTTCAACCATTTCCCTCGAACATTAAGCAAATGGGTGTTGGATGGTTGGTTTTATGGCATTTCAACTTTGTTGGGTTATTTAATAACAAGGTAAGCCTTTAACATTTATCAATTGCAAACAATAATGACTTCAAGTAGCTATTCTTAATAGAAATAATTAGCACCCAATTATATGGTTTCAAATATTCTTATTTTATACTAATAATTTGCATATTAACACTATTTGGGTTATTTTAACAATCATAATTTTCAGTACAAAAATATATCCTCTCTATCATTTTAAAGAGGTAAACACTTTATCTTTTGTTGCAATATTAATGTTTTAAGAGGCATTGTATAAATGTAGTTTTAAAATAGTTTAAATATCATCTCAAACAGATCTATTTGATCCCTAAGTGGGACCTTAATAGGTACTACTACTTCGGGTCAGAGTGGACCTACGTTTAATGGCAATGAAGAGGAAACTCTATACTCATCAAACCTCCAGAACTGGAGCCTCACCACTGGAAAAGAGTTTTGTGTCATACCCAAGGGTCACGTGAATAATTGATTTATATTGCATAAATAAGTCATTAATAACATTAATAAACAATACATATTAACAACATCACAGAGCAGACAGGTTGAAATGCATGCTAGGAGATAGCAAATGGCAAAATATTCAAAGCATATTCAAAGAACCTTTTAAGATGGCTCCAAACCTAAAGCTGAATCATTTGATGGAAGAAAGAAAATCTAAGAAGAAAAGAAAAAACTAATACAAGATAGTATGAAATAAAAAGTCTTTTGAATCATGCATAGGTGCTACTTCTGTTACTCACCTGATGAAAGTAGGTAGCATAATACCTGAAACATTATCCAAGCAAATTAATGAAAGAAAAATAATTGAGAAGATTGCATGATTTCTTGAAATAAATACCATGTCAAATTCTTACAAGTAAAAGAAAAAACAAAACAGATAACTATTATTATTTTATGCATTTTTGAGTTTTTCACACCAGCATTAGCTGATTGTCTTCCACTGGAGTTTGAGTGACAGCAAGTCTCCTTAAGTCTCCAAGACTATTCTCAGTATTCTGGCTGATCTTAATAATGATATTGTTTAGATAGTATCCATTCATCCTCTTTTTTTCCAAGCCCTCCAGTCCTATCATCAATCCTTTGGTGACTGCACCAAGTGCACCAATTACAATTAGCATTTTTGTCAATTCCATGTTCCATAGCTTTTTTCAGTTCTCTAGCAAGGTCTTGGTACTTATTTTTCTTTTCACTTTCTTTCAGTTTCACCCTGTGATCAGCTGGAATGGGAAAGTCCACATTTTGGTTGGTTCTCTTTTTTTTGTTGACTATCACTAGGTCTGGTTGTCTGATCGTGATTAGGTGATCCATTTGTATCTCAAAATCTCAGAGAAGTTTGTGTGTCTCATTCTCCAGGAAGGATTCTGGGTTGTGCATATACCATTTGTTTGTATGGTCAAATTTCAATTTCTTGCACAATTCCCAGAGGATCATTTTCCCCACCCAGTCATGAGTAGTCTTAAGCTCTTTTTATGCTAATTTGCAGCATTCATCTATTATGTGATTGATTGTTTCATTTCTATCACCGCATAATCTACATTTGCTATTTTGCTGAGTCTTATCGCTTCTTGCTTTGATATCATTAGTTCTTATGGTGTTGTTCTGTGTTGCTATTAGAAGAGATTATTATTATTATTATTATTATTATTTACTCCTTAAGAGTTTTTCACATCAGTGTTAGTTGATGGTTTTTCACTGGAGTTTGAGTGACAGCAAGTCTCCTCAAGTCTCCAGGACTCATCTCACAATTCTGGCCGTTCTTAGCAATGCTGTCGTTTGGATAGTCTCTACCTGTCTGCCAACTTCCAAGTCCTCCAGGCCTTTTAATAATCCTTTAGTTATTGTGCTTAACGCACCAATCACAATTGGCACAATTGTTACTTTCATGTTCCACAGCTTTTTCAATTCTCTAGCAAGGTCGAGGTACTTATCTTTCTTTTCACTTTCCTTCAGATTTATTCTGTGGTCCACCAGGACAGCAAAGTCGACAATTTTACAAATTCTCTTTTTTTGTTGATTATTATGAGGTCTGGTCTTCTGGCCGGGATTAGGTGTGATCTGTTTGTATGTTAAAGTCCCATAGGAGTTTATGCGTGTCATTTTCTAGGACAGGTGCTGGGTTGTGCATATACCATTTGTTTGTATGGTCGAATCACAATTTCCTGCACATTTCCCTAGTGGACCACCTTGCCGACCCAGTCGTGTCTCGCCTTATACTCCTTCTGTGCTAATTTGCTGCATTCGCTTATTATGTGATTGATCATTTTGTCTCTGTAACTGCATAGCCTACATTTACTGTTTTGTTGTGTCTTATCTATTATTATTATTATTATTATTATTATTATTCTCTTTGTGAGTTTTTCACACCAGTTTTAATAGGTAGTTTTTTTATTGAAGTCTGAGCAACAGCAAGTCTTCAGGATGCTTCTAGATATTGTAACTGATTTTAATAATGCTCTGATCTGGATGGTGTCAATTCTTCTTATCTTTAGTTCCTTCAGTCTCTTTTCCAGGCCTTTAGGAACTGTTTCAAGAGCACCAACTATAATTGGTATCACCATCACCTTCATGTTCCGTAGCTTTTTCCACTCAAGCAAGATCTATTTTTTTTTTGCTCTCTTTTACTTTCACTCTATGATTCACTGGAATGGCAAAATCCATTAAATGATAAGTTTTTCTTTTTTATTGATTAACACTAGATTTAGTTTTCTAGCCAGGATTTGGTGATCCATTTGTATCTCAAAGTCCCAGAAAATTTTATGATTCTAATTTTCTAGGACAGATTCTGTTTTGTGCAAATACCATTTGTAGGCATGGATAAATTTTACTCTTTTGCACAATTTCCAGTGGATCATCATTCCCACCCAGTAATGCCTTCTCTTGTATTTCTTTTATGTTAGTTTGCTAAATTCACTTATATGATTAGTTGTTTTATCTGTCATCATATTACCCTCATTTGCTATTCTGTGTATTATTAATTTTTGCTTTGATATAATTAGTTCTTATGGGATTATTTTGCACTGCTATTAAAAAAAGATTTAAAATCTTTCTACAGGTTTCCCCTTCTTTGTCATATTCAAGTCATCTTGTGTGCAATTTCTTTAGTTTATTGCTTGAAGTATCCAAACAATTGTTTTTCTTCTAATTTTTGTTTGCTAGATTTTTCTTTTATTATCTCTTTACAAGTTTTTCACATCAGTTGTAACTGGTGATTTTTACTAAAATTCAACAGTAACTCTTCTTTGGACTATTCTAACTTCTCTTGACTATTCTAATTATTCTAGCTGCTCTCTGCTGTGTAGTGAACTGGTTAGCCTCAATTCTTCCTTGGATCTTTATTCTCCCTATCTCTTTTCGAGGTTCTGAATTATTCCAAGGGCTCCAACTATGACTTGTATCACTGTTACCTTCCTGTTCAGCTCTAAGGCAAAATCTAGGAATTTATTGAGTTTTTCAATTTGCATATATTTCAAATTCCAGAAAATGTTGTCTTATTTTCCAGGACAGATCTTGGTCTGTGCAAAAGCTGCTTTGGCTATCAAAGAAAGAGGGAGCACCATTGAGATATTCCATCATCAGATTTACAACAGAGCATATAGTGTAGCTGAAGCAAGGCCCACACAAAAAAATCTGCTGAGTATATGTGTACAACAGGGGCACTATTATCTTCTTAGTACTTAGAGTTGTACAGGACTTAATCTGCCCTTGGCCTTATGTGTTAGTTTGTTGTAGTCTTATGGTTCACTGTTTCATCTCTCTCTCCTCAACACCAATATCTGCTATTCATCTGAAGTTTATCTAGTCTAGCTTTTACATGAATATGACATTATTTTGAGCTGCTATTAATAGCAATTTGGAGGTGCCTGTGGTGTAATGGTTATCGTCATAGGAAATGAACACGGCGACACGAGTTCAAATCCTGGACGAGACTGATTTCATTTCACATAGCACTAATACCCTTGGGAAAGGTATGAATCCAATTATTCTCCCTCCATCTATGGGTAAATAGTAGGACGGACTAGGTTCTTCAGCCTTGGTGAGGCAACTAGTCTAGGAGAAGGAAAACTCTGAATACAAACCGATTAAACTCCGCTTAAAAATTGACCATGTGTCATATCCTACCCGAGCGGAGGGGTTGATAAATAGGATTAATAGCAATTTGGTTTCTCTCTTTATGTTTCCTCTGCAATGTTACAATCATATCATTAGTTAGAATGATAATTAACTGCAGAAATTTCAAAGCCTCAACAACATTGTGAAGCATATCAATTTGTATATCATGAAAAATCAAGAAATTTTTAACTGAAAGCATTTGAAAAAACATAAACCAAAAAAAAAAATGAAAAGGCAAAAATGTTTGCAACAAACTTTTTAATGCAACTTTACCTGATAAGGGAAAATATCCGTTTGTATGCTCGTGGTCTTTAGTTCCTTCTCTCTTTCTTGAAAAATTTGTTTGTCCTGAAAAGTTTAGAAAAAATATACATTTTTTTTTAAATTGAGAGAAGTTAATTTATAATCATGAGACACAGAAACTTATGTGCCTCATCAGAAGAGGCTAAGAATATGCTGACTGTATTCCCTGTAGAGGGTTATGACCCACTCTAAACGTCTGTGCTAGTTATGACTTTAAACTATATCTAATGGTGAGGCTCCAGTTTTGGAGACCTAGGGAGTGTGGAGTACTCCTTTATTGCCATTACCCCCAGGTCCACTCTGATCCCATGTGGTAGTTCCAGTTAGGGTCGCATCTATGGATCTAATAGATCTTTTTAAAATTAATTAATATTCCATTGGATTATATGCAAATATAGAATACACATTTTTTTTAGCCTTAAAATAACCAACTCCAAAAATATAAGAAGATTCTAGAAATTTTGGATCAAAATCGCATTAAAATTAAAGTTAAATTTTTATATTTTTTAACCCATCAGCTAAAAATACAAAATAAGAACATTCTAGAAATTTCGGATCAAAATCGCATTAACATTGAAGTTACATTTTTTATATTTTTCAACCAATCAGCTAAAAACACAAAATAAGAACATTCTTGAAAATCTGGCGCAGAAACTAATTAACAGAAAATTTTTAGGCTCTAAAACAAATAAGTAAATATACGAATCTGATTGGTCAAGAAATGTCTGCCCACTTGAATTTTAGGACGCACAATAGAATTATTTTTGATCCATTTAAGTGACCCCAAAAAGTATAAATAATGAAGAATTTAATCAACCAGGTCATTCATTCCATTCGACTACCAAAAGTTCATTCCTTCGACTACCCATCAAACACAGGACACGGCAAAGAGGCATGTGACCTTCTTTTACCAATGCGACACATTGTCGCCCAGATCATAAGAAAACACATGTGCGGACTTAAGAAAACAAAGACCCATACTTACGGTCCATCACTTATATACACACACACACACACGCACACATACTCATGTACATAAGTAAAGTCAACTTTTTATCTCCTTTACTTTGACCAATTATGGACCCATTGATTTAACGGACTTTCCTGACATGTAAATGCACACGGGCAAACAATCCTATTTTCATTCAACTGGCCATAGCTGTATTTTCTACAAAGGCCACTCGTACATAACATGAACCGTGTATTTCTAATTATTTTTATCCTGTTTATTATGATTATTAAATTGTTTGTTTCTTAATGTTCGTTGTTGTCATATTCCATTTGTTTACATGCTTGTAAAATTTGTGTTGTATTCGTGGTGGAACTAAACAATTAAATGTACCCACTTTACTAAAAAAGAATCTTTTAAGAAACAACTACACAAAAAATGTAGATATGAACATGATTACTGTTGTGGAAGCAAACCTGTATCTCTTGTATTAAAATGTGATATTCCAATTTGTATATTCAGTTAATAAATTACGATGGGTGGCAGATTTCAACTGACACTGTTTATTAAATACAACCTGAATGCCTTTCTGTGTCTGATTATTTACCACTAATTTCTAGTTTAACAGAATATACATTATAACAATTACCTAACCTCAAGGCATAAAATAACCCTAGATGGGTTGGCCAACTGAAAAATCAATCAATCAATAGCAACTAATTTTATAATAATCATTTTGCTTTTTCACTGACTTTGAATAGGATATTCATTTGCATAAGAGTAATTAATTCATTTTACTTATTTGCATAGAAGCGAGTGATTAATCCATTGTCAATTGAGCTAATAAAGATCTGATGTACAAGGGTCATTAAATAAATATTGGGAATTTTTTAAAGAATTTTTTAAAGAATTTTTTTCCATAGATGTAAACTCTGCATTGTTTGGAATTGGTTCATAGCAAAAGTTATTTTAATCTTGCAAAATTATCTATTTTGAAACTATTCAAAATGGTGGCAAATCAAACAGATTGCTTCAGGCAATTTTTGGTGGATGAGAAGTGCAAACATATGAGATTTACCAAAGAATGTGTAATATTTTAGTCAAAAAATGTTTATAAATGGGCAAAGCATAGGTTTGCCACTATGAGCCTGAGTTGAAAAGACAGACCATGGAGTGGAAACTCACTGACTCTCCGATAAAGAAAAAGTTGTGGGATCACTGGTCAGTAAAGGTCATGCTGACTGTATTCTAAGACAAGAAAGGATTTGTCATTGTTGATTTCTTTGGAAAAGGTGCAGTTGCAAACAATGCTTCAGTAGGAACCACCCTATCCCCTGAGGTATGGGTTAAAAGAGTATCCCTGCTGTTCTTCTACAAGGATGGCTTTGGCATTAAATAGCCCACAAAGGTTGATATGCCATTAAACAAAGAAATCAAAACCAAATGTAATGTAATTGAATGTCACATAGGAGGTTGAATGAATAGATAAATAAATAAATAAAGCAGATTGTAGTTGCTGAATAACAAGGCTGGAAATGACTAAAGAAAACTGAGGTCTGAAATCTCATGCACATACGTGTGTGGAAGTGGTGATTCTGCTCCCGACATGACAGGTGGAAGTGTGGGGAGAATTTGTGTCCTTTCGAGAGTTGATAGTGAGATGCAAGAAGGTTAGGATGTCAGTTGAACACGAGCCACAAAGATGTGAGGAGACTCAAGTTCACTGGCCCAAATTTTGGGGGTGCGCTCCAAAGGGGAGCTTTAGCTTATATGTGACCCAGCAAACAAAGGAAAAATTCAAGGTCTGTGTCTACTCTTACTTTACTATGATGATATGTGTTTATTTTATCTAATTCTATACTCTCTTTCTTTTTCCTGGTGGCTACCTACAAGTGTGTAGTCAATAAACCTTTGTGTAGCTTAAAAGATTTCTTGTGTTCCTCAACTTGTTACCATGGCAAAGTCACAACGGGGGTGTCTAGAGTCTTTTTAGTACCACTATGGCCCATAAACAGTACTTCCTATTGCCAACTCCTAAGGCAATATTAATCTAATTTAATGAATGACCCTTGTATTTGTCATCATTATCAAGTTATGTGTCAGAGGTTTATAAATTTGTTATCCACATTAGGATATACCACTGATTAGTTCCCAGTGTTGGGTTGGAAAAAATAATTAGGAAGTATTTTAAAGTTTTTTATAGAAAACTACATGAAGAAATAAATAAAAGGCAGGTCTATAATTAGAATATTAAATACATTCAATTACAAAATGGATAGAGAGTAGCCTAAATGTCTGATCATCACTTTATTGTATAAGTTGCTCAGTTGTGTATATGTCTAAATTTTAGATTTAAAAGTTTAAAAGATTCACTCATAATACTTTTTGATCACACCTTGTATATATTTATTT
This sequence comes from Sepioteuthis lessoniana, assembly GCA_963585895.1. Taxonomy (NCBI): domain Eukaryota; kingdom Metazoa; phylum Mollusca; class Cephalopoda; order Myopsida; family Loliginidae; genus Sepioteuthis; species Sepioteuthis lessoniana. Next base: position 89,270,033 of record OY757910.1, on the reverse strand, counting down.
TTTCCTTTCGGATGGTTTTCTTTTCATTCCCTCAGGTTTCCTCACTTCCCACCTTTCCTCCTTTTTCTTCATCAAACTCTCCCGCCAAATTGACTTTTTCCATTCCTGCCCATTTAATCTTATTGTGTAGGTTTCTTGGTCAGAAAGTGCAACTGATTACTCTTCAGGGTGGTTAGAGAGGAGGCATGAATATTAAAATCAGGGTATTTCATCACATCTAAAAATAAAATTACCCTTTCCAAGAAATAGACCCAAGTGTACCATCTTTTCCAAGAATAACTTTTTTCTAATTAACTGTCAAAATCTTGTGGGTCTGGGACCAGCAATCATCTTCCTGGACAGACCATGTCTAGCATTTTATTATATTTTTATTTCCATAAGTATCAGAAATAATAATCAAAATGAAAATTTGTTTAATGCACCTGGAGTCCTAATATGCTACTAACTTAAGGTGGCAACAATTATTTCTTGAGAAGCCTTTGATTCTCACCTGAGTATGTAAGTCTTCACTCATTTCCTGCTTCTCAGATAAGAGTGACTTTGCTTCTTCTAGTTCTTGCTCTAAAGAGGGAAAATGAAAGAAATTTAAGTGAGAAAGCTCAATAATAATAATAATAATAATAATAATAATAATAATGGCAGTTAGAAAAGTTGAATAAAAAGCACTTACACATGCACACATATATATATACATGTGTGTGAATGTGTGTAGTAAAAACAAATTTAAAAACTCAAATGGATTGCTCCTGACAATTTCATGCTTGTGTGATTATCAGGTGATACTAAAAGCTTGTTACTTGCATCTATCTATTTATCTATCTATCTATCTGGTTGGAGGTGTTCACAATGTAATGGTTACAATTGTAGGACATGAACATGGTGACTCGATTTCAAATCATGGACTCAGCTGTTTGCATTTCATATAGCACTAATACTCTTAGGAAAGGTATGGATCCAATTATTCTCCCTCCAACTATTAGTAAATTGTTGGGCAGGCTGAGCCATTTTACCTTGGTATGACAATCAATCTTGAAGAAGGAAAACTCAGAATTTAAACCTGTTAAAATTCCCTTAAAATTGACCTCGTGTCATATCCTCTGTGTGTGATGGGGCTGGTAAATATATATATATATATATATATATATATATATATTGGGTTGAGTCATAATAATTTCTGCTTTTTAAAAGCTTGTCACTACAGTTCAAACTTCTATTACTTTAAATGCAACTAGAAATTATCTGATTAAAGTGTACCTTCATCAGCCATTCTTATTTCAATAGTGAAAAAGTGTGCATCAAAATCAATGATCTCATATTTCTAAAATGTAGGAACTGAAAGTGTATATTTAACATGTAATGTTGTGGGAGTTTAAGAATAACAAAAATGCAACAGGAACTGCAAAGAAGATTTTTAGTGTTTATGACCAAAGTATCATTACTGACTGCCAAGTTCAAAACTGGTTTTCAAAGTTTCATTCTAGTAATATGTCAATGAGAGATGAACCAGGAGGCTCATCAAACCTTGATTAAGATGTTTTAAGAAGATTAGCGGAATGCAATCAGCACAAAAGTACTCAAGAATTAGGACTTGGACTTATTCTCTCAACAGCTAGAATGTGTGCATGAAAATCTTCTAAGAAAACACTCTGCTCTCATCAACAGGAGAAAGTTTGTGCTTTGCCATAATACCACAAGGCCACATTCAGCAAGAACCATGCAGGAAAAATATTACATTTAGGCTGGTCTGTTTACCCCATCCACCATATTCAGCAGGTAAATATCGCAAGGTAGTTCAACATTATGATGAATATCCATTCATATTCATAAAAAAATTATATTTTACTAAAAGGGAAATTATTTATGATTCAACTCAATATATATATGTATATATATATACTTGCACTGCTACTATTAGTTCCTTCCTCTTTCAATAATTCCTTCCTTATTTCTAAAATCAGTTTGTGAGAAATATGGAAAGAAGTACATTTAGAAATAATTTCCAGATGTTCTTGATTCTTCAGTTCCTCCAGTATCTTTTCCAGACCTTTACAGACTGTTCCAAGGGCTACCACTATGACTGATATTCCTGCCAATTTCATGTTCTGTAGCTGTTTCAGCTCTCTGGCAAGATCCAAGTATTTGTCTATCTTTTCACTTTTTTTTATTTTCACTTTGTCATTTTCTGGAATGACAAAATCCTCTAGACAATAAGTTTCTTTTTTCTTCTTAATTAACATTAGCACTAGGTCTGACCTTCTGGCTGGGATTAGGTGATGCGTTTGTATCTCAAAACCTCAGAGAATTTTATTGATCTCATTTTTTAGGATGTAAATATTCCATTTATTAGTATTTAATTATTTTAATCTCTTGCACAATTCTCACCTTTTCTTCTCTAGCTTTGTATTTCTTTGGTGCTAATTTGATGCATTCACTTAAATGATTAACCATTTCATTTCTTTATCTACATAACCTAAATTTGTTATTCTGTTGTGCATCATCAATTTTTGTTTTAATATAATTGGTCCTTATATTGTTCTGTGCTGCGATTAGAAAAAATTTAGTTTCTCGTTTGAGGTTTCCTTTTCTTAGCCATGTCTTGTTTTTTCTATCTGCAGTCTCACCAGTCTGTTGCTTGAAATATCCAATTCTTCCAGTTTCTGTTTCAGAGTTTTTACTGTTTTCCTGTTTGTTCTTATGATGACATTGCTTTTACAAGCCACTGCAATTAGTCTTTTTTTGTTCTTTTTAATCTATTCCTCGAGTTGGATATAACACCTTGTACATAATCATTTTGGTCCATTTGTTTAAGTTCCTCACTTATTTATTTTTAAGAATGGTCCCTAGTATTTTACAAAGGGGACTGCCCAGGTGTTTATTCCTTTGATGAAATTACTGCTGCAAAGCTGGGTTTCAAGAAATTTTCTGGTTCTTCTGAGATACTCTTTTTTAAATTTTTTCTTTATTATTATTATTACTATTATTATTATTATTACTATTATTATTATTATTATTATTATTACACCAGTTTTAACTAGTGGCTTTCATTGAAGACTAAGTGATAGCAAGTCTCCTTAGGTCTCTCGGACTCTTCTAAGTATTTTAGTTGATCTTAACAGTACTGGTTTGGATGTTTTTTTTCCAGGCCTTTGAGAACTGTTCCAATGACACCAATTACAATTGGCATCATAGTCACCATGTTTCACTTTTTTCAGCTCTCAGGCATGGTTCAGGTATTTGTTTTTCATTTTGCATTCTTTTATTTTCACTCTATGGTTTGCTGGAATTTCAAAATATGATTAATGGTTTTATCTTTGTCACTACATAAGATACATTTGTTGTTCTGTTGTGAATTATCATTTTTTGTTTTGATATAATTTGTATTTATAGCATTATTTTGCACTGCTATTAAAAGAGATAGTTTCTCTTTTGAATTTTAACTTTATTAGCCATGTACATTTTCTGTTCAATGACTCCAGTTTAATGATTAAAGTATCCATATAGTTGTTTTTTTTCCAGTTGTTTTCTAGATTTTGTTGTTTTACTATTTGTCCTTGGGATATTTATGCTGATATTGCTGTTACTAGCAGGTGCAATTAGTCTTTCTTTTCTATTTTTGTGTATTGCTTGAGTCTTTGAATTGCTAAATCTACATAGTTTTCAATACTGGGTGTAAGACTTTGCGCATCATCGTCAATTTCCTTGTCTATTTGTCTGAGTTCCTCCTTGGTCCATTTTAAGATTGGTCCAGAGTATCTTACACGGAGGACTGTCCAGTGATTTATTCCTTCCTGCTACAGAGTTTGGTTTCAAAAAGCTTTCTTATTTCTCTGAGGTAATCTTTTCTTACTTTTTCTTACATCTTTGTTTGATGGTGTCTGCTTCTAGTATTTCCAGGTGCAAGTAATTTTCTTTTTCTCTTAGTGTTCTGATGCTTTCCTGATGGTGTAGTTCTATTCCTTCTGCAGTTTTGCTTTTCTTCTTTTATATTCCACCATGGCACATTTTTCAATTTCAAATTCCATTCCTATATCCTGGAAGTATATTCTAATTGTTTGAATCAGGGTTTCTAGTTCTTTTTATATTTTTAGCAAATATCTTCATATCATCCTTTTAAATAAGGTAGTTTATTTTTTCCAGTGATTTTGTAAATTTGTTGGCCCCTGGGCTTTTCCTAATTTTATAATTAAGAGACATCATTACTATGACAAATAGTTATAGCAAGAGTGAATCTCCTTGGAAGATGCCTTTTTTGATTTTAACCTCTGTAAGGGTTTAACCACCCACTGCTAATTTCACTTTCCAGTTTTTCATGGCTTCCATCATCAAGTTTATGACTTAGTCAGGTATTTTGAACATTTTCAGACATTCTATTATACAAGTTTGCAGAATCATATCAAAGGCCTTTTTGTAGTCTATCCATGCCATGGCTTCATTTCGCCAACTTATCTTTACCTCCTTGAGGATGGGTTTATTTATACATAGTTGGTCTTATATTCCTCTTGTTCCCTTGTGGTACCCTTTCTGTACTTCTGGAAATAGTCTGACATTTGAGTGAGTAACACATTTCTGGTCCAATCTGTGTGGTTAGCATTTTTCACATCTTAAATAAACACATTATCATTCTGTAGTTACCGGGATAGTTCGTTTAGTGTTTTTTCTAGATTAGCGTAGTTATAATTATTATTATTATCATTATTAAGCTTTTCTTAGTAATGTGTGGAATGCTAAAAGGTTCTAGGCCTGACCAAGAAGATTATGACCAGATGTCATAAAACATAAATGCTATTCCACAGATTTATGTTGTTGCACATAGTTTTTCAAGGTTTTTTTTAACAACTTAAAAAAAAAGTTCAATTAAAAAAAATAAAAAAGTCTTTCATGTTTTGGGTTAGTAAAGAACTTTCCAGCATCTCTCATATTACCACTGATATTTTTTAGAAAAATCTTAGGCAGATTAGTGGCAGGTCTAGGATTTGAAAATGGATTCAAAAGTTAACAAAACGTTTGGTGACCTGTGTTCTAAAAGAAAATAAAACAATATTCATACTTATTTGGAATAATTCTTCTTCTTTTGATTCCAGCAAGGACTGTAAATCTTGGTAGGAATTCAGACATTTCTCATGGATTTTGCTGCTATTAGTTTCAACACTCTCGGAATCACTAAGCTTAAAGAGCAGAAAATTTTGATAATTAGAAAAAAATAATGATTCCACAGATAATTAAAAACCAAATTATAAAAAATTATGCAAGGTTAAATAATCAATACAAATAATACATTTGGCTGGTAATTATTGCTACATTTGTATATGTATTTTATATTCTAGGGTCCTAAAGCAGTTGACAGAAGAACAATTTACTTGATACCACATTCTGAGAGGAAGGTATTTATACATTGATGCACTGTTAGTACAAGTACAGTAACTTCAATAGCTTCTATGTGGAAAAGTACCATAGTAGTGCTGGTAACATACACACAATGTTATATTTGTATTGTAATAAATAGGATGGATTTGTTAATGTTTGTACCTTCCTCTTTGGACATATCTAATATACATATATATATATATATATATACATGTTGCATTACTAGTACCAAATTAAAAGTTGTAATGCTACCTGACCGTGAGGAAAAAAATTCAAACAACACAACATGCTTTCTGTTGGCTTGTATGGTACAAAAATTTATTGTTAGGTGAAATTTTAGTAGGCAGAAAGAGAGAGATAGAGTAAGGAAATGTGTCAGCCAATTGGATTGACAGATAGATTATACAGTGCAAGACAACAATGTAAACAGAGATTTTGTCACTTCTCTGCTGACTGGCTGTTTCTGTACACACATGACCCTTGCTATCAGCCACCGCCTTTTGAGGCCTTGCTTCCCTAGGTTTTGTCTGCTCTGGTTTGGGGGTCTGCTCTCAGCCTGTCATTACATATTTGAGTCATTTTTATATATCTTCCTAAAATTATTCCTTACCGAATGCTTTAATCACATGTCATCACAAAGATTTTAGTACGTGTCATTGCTGAATATCAACTGATATCAACTTAATAGTTTGTCTTAATATTTTGCTTATTATGACATGTCCATGAAACAAAAGCCTACTCGAGCCTTGACCTTTAAAAAACAACCTCCCCCTCCAGCTTCAACTCAAAGTTTGACTAGAAAAAGAATTTATTACAAAAATAATTAACTAAAATCCCTAATTATTTTATACACACACATATATATATATATATATATATATATATATATATATATATATATATATATATGTATATACCTGTTACATTATAGATTGTTGAAATCTATTATTGATATGAAGTGTTGGTTAGTTTGAACTTCTAACTATTAAATGGAGTGGAAAAATACTGATCAGTTATTTAGTTTGAGTGATGCATGATGACTAATAGGTAGTTTGGAATCATGGCTGTGATTGGATTTAGAAGTCAAGTGATAAGACAACATGGGTTGAATAGATTTAATATTTGTTAGTTGTTCCTGATAAGCTGAGGTGCACATATATGTAAAAATTGGGCCACCTATTTTTCCATTTATGAACTAACTTCCTAAAATTAATTGGATTATATGTAAAAGGAAAAATGTCATAGCTAAGAAATAATAAAATAAAATGTACACACAAAACAAGCCAGTTTTTTGTTCTTCCTAACAAGAGATGTCTTCATAATTGAAGCTATAGCTGATGGTTTTTCACAGGAGTTTGAGTAACAATAAGTCTCTGTAAGTCTCCAGGACATTTCTCAGTATTCGGGCTGATCTTTTCGCTTTCTTTAAATTTTACTCTGTGGTCTGCCAAGATAGCAAAGTCCACTATTCAGCAGGTTCTCTTTTTTTTTTTTGTTGACTATCACTAGAAATTGTCGTCTGGCCGAGATTAGGTGATCCAATTGTACCTCAAAACCTCAGAGAAGGATGGATTCTGGGTCGCGTATATACCACTTATTCATATGGTCAAATTTCAGTTTCTTGCACAGTTCCAAATGGATTATCTTCCACACTCAGTCGTGTCTAGTTTTATACTCCTTTTGCACAAATATGCTACATTCACTTATTATATAATTGATTGCTTCATCTCCATCACCACATAACCTATACTTGCTATAAAACTTATGTCTTATCTATTTTTATATCATTATTATTATTATTTTACTCCTGTTGAATTTTTCACATATATAGGGGACTTCACACAGCACAAATACCCTTGGGAAAAGCATAAGTCCAATTATTCTCCTTCCAGCTTGTGCAGACTGGGTTCTTTGGCCTTGGTTAGGCAACCAGTCTAGGAGAATGAAAACTCTGAATTCAAACCAGTTTAACTCCACTTAAAAATTGATCATGTGTCACATCCTGCCCATGTTGAGGAGTAGGTAAATACACACATATATACGGTGATTCAAAAAAAAATGTTAACAGCCTAATGGGAGCACATTTTTGGTATAATTTCAAACAGTCTCCACATGTTCACCATCTCTATCAGCACTTTTTCAGTATTTCCCACTGATGATTAAAAGATGTTAATATTTCTATTGAAATATCTTTATCAGAAAAACAGAACAGATATTGTAGAGACCACCTAAGGAAGATCCCAATTATGTGTTGACAGAGATGGTGAACAGGTGGAGACTTTAAAATCATATCATAAAGGAACTCTCATAGAAATATTTGCAATTTTTTGAAACACCCAGTATAAAAGAAAGATTTCATGCAAGAAAAATATGTCACTGACCACAATGTCTTCAATTTTACTTTGAAAGCTTTGGAAAGGTTTCATATTATTTTCAGAAAGTTGAAGGGATTTTTCAAGTTGATTGATTTTTTTCTGAAATCTGGCCTTCTGAGAAGCCAAGGTCTTTTCAGAATCTTTACGTAATTTTTGCACCTTATCCTGGAAAATATAAAAAAAAAATTCATTGACATAAATGATACATAATAAATGATAATGATATCCAAATTTGATATTTTTAACATACTGTTATGTACAGGTTGTGATGGGTAAATTGTTGGCATTTTAAATTATTAATTTCATGCATGTACTCTATTTGTTTCAAGTTTTGTCTACTGTGCAGCAAACTAAAGTCAGTAGGGCACACTGTCTGTAAAGAAAGCAGCACCATGACACTATTCACTTCTCTAGAAATTTGGAAATAGCATGCTGTACTACATGGAATTCATGCTGGAAGTGCCAAAAGAAAGATTTCACAGAGTTTGAGCATAAATCTGAGGACAGATTCATATTCATATTGATGAAAAGCAAACACCTAGTCCATATCATGGAGTTTGGGGGTGTTCATTCACAATAGGGATGTTATGCTTTCACTCATCTTCTCACATGGCTTCACACTCAATATGTAGGCCTACATCAAGTGCTCAGAAGAGGTAGTGCTTCTCTAGATTGACAGGGTGGCTACTGGACAACCTTACGTCTGGTAACAAGATTACGCCATGCCACATAAACAGAACTTAGTATTGGTAGTGAGAAAACTTCTGTGACCATGTCATCCTTAACATCTGGCTGCCAAACTTCTAAGATTGCACTTACCTTGAATATAATGTATGAGGCATGTTTGAACGAGAGATTAACGAAACTCAGTACAACACCAAAGATGAACTGAAGGCAAGGATAATGGCAGCATTTACCAATTTAAACAAAGAGACAGTCAGAAACGCTTGCTGGAGATTCCAAAGACATTTTGAAGCTGTGTTTGAAGTCAATGGCTATTTTTTAAAATAAATTCAATCCACAGTATTTCTAGATATTTTTAAGTAATTTGGGTTAATATACCTGATAAAGTGAGATGTCAATATTATTTTGATTTCTGCATAACTTAAATGACAATTCACCAATTGTACCCTCTCGCTCCCCCTCTCTCTTTCTCTCTCTCTATATGTTATATTTTGACCATCGACCTGGCCAAAAATGCCATTCCAAGGTGATGCACCGGAAGGAGGTGACATATTCTAATGGCAGTTATGAGAGTAAATCACGTGGGTGGAAATTGGCTGATGAAATGAGACAAGCTAAAAAAATTCCCATGGTACACTCATAGACTGATGCACCAGAAGAGAGTGACCTGTGAACTGCATGATAGTTATTTCCGCTTGTTGACGATCAAACATGTGATTTCAAAGATTGAGTAGGCGACTGAGTGGGCATTGAACTATTATATAACTCAGTCAAGACAGAAGTCAAGTTCGAGTTGCAGTAGAGTTGGAGACGGAGAGAGACGAGATGTGGTAGGGAAAGCCAATCAGGCCGAAGGGGCTTGGGGCCCTGATGAGTGGGGTCCAGAGAAGTTGCTGATAAGATGCAGTAAAGAAAGCCATCACCCAGCAGAGTGAGCCCCTGGGCCTCCGGTTGAGCATTAGGAGAACCAGAAAGACATAACGCTGACGGCCATAAGAGTAGGGGGTCAATATATTGCAGTTCTGTTTGGTCTCCAACTCCCTCTCACACGCAAACCTTGAATAACCTTTTCGAACCCTTACAATAAAGTGAGAGGTATATATTTTCTAAAGGAACCTTCACTCGTCTGTTATCATTGCGTCAGTATGTATCCTGCATGAACATTTATATGACTATATAACATATATATATATATATAAAACTACTGTGTTTGCTTGTCCAAGTCTGTTCTATTTAAAATCATGTCACAAAATCAAATGCTCTTTTCCTTATGTAAGTTTCTTAGTAGCCTGTGATTAACTTGACAAAGGTAGTGATCTTTTTTTTACTAGGATAAGCTAATTTACATATTTTGCTTTAAAATTTGTTAATTAAAAAAAGAAAACAGTTTATTAGATCGAAAATGAATAATTTTATTTTATTTTTTATTTTCAAACTTACTTTTAATCACCTTTTACTTTTTTTTAGATAAGTGATTGTTTTGTTGATAGCTATTATAGTTATTCTTGCAAAAAGGCAATATAAGACTTATTGTAAATCAAACTAACCACCAAATATATTTACTTACAAAAGTGAGCTACCTTCTTCAATTTTTTCTTTAAGTGTTTTTGTTATTTTAAGTTATTTCTAATTTATGTTTTTTAAGTTCATATGTTATTATTAATTCTCTAAAATTTGAAATTATATTATCATCATTATAAAGTCATACTTATAGCATGGAGTTCCCTGACTCTCTAGCGTCATCTGTCCAATCATCTGTTTCTCCCGGCAATTTCTCTAGACTGCATCCCATGTCCACAAAGAGTTTATGTACATAAGTCCTTGCTGGTCAGCCAACACTAGTATGTTTATGTGTAGGAGTCCATCAGAGAACATTATTTATGACTTCATTCTTACTTCTCCAGCAGTGCCCTGCATGTTTTGTTCCTCTTACTGGGATAGTTTGTGAGATGGGAGGTAAACGGCCATACAGAGTACTGCTTCTAGGATTTATCTAAAACAGCTCATGGCATTCTTGTGTAGTTCTATAAAGCTATTTTTTCCATTTACTTCGTTAGAGTTGAGATACTGCATCCATGCAATATTACTGACACAGTCAGCGCTTGGTAGAAATCCCATTTTATCTGAGAGATCAGTTTTCCATATGACTGACAATCGCCTTCCCTATGCATGTGTTAACAAAGTATTCAGTAGATGAGATACTACTTCTGAGGTATGTGAACTGGTTCACTAATTTAAGGAGTTTGCTACTTAAAGTGAACCTGGCTCCTTCTTGTTTAAAACAAATGAACTCTGTTTTATTTGAGTTCATGCTTTCTGCTGCTTACTTCAGGCTATGTAGCTAGTATTTGGCTCTGGCAGGTGTATTTACAAGAAGTGCAAGATCATCTACATAGTCTGTATCTGTCATAGTCTCTGTGGGATATCATTTGCTTCTTGTCATTTTTAATGTGAAACTATTTTCTTTTATTGGAGCTGTTGAGAGTCATAGCACATAATCTTGGCAGATTACAAACATATAAGGCGTTGATGTATCTCCTTATAAGACTACAGCATCTATGTCAAAGAAGTTAGTGTCACTATCTGGTGAGCAAACCATTGCTTTTGTATTTTTGTAAAGCATCATTTTATAGTAGCAGCTTCTTGGTCGACACCATATCATCATCATCATCATGTCACACTGCCAGCACGGATCTTCCTGACCCTCTCTCACCACCCGTCTCTATCGGTAGGTCTTCAAGGCTATATTCTGTATTGGCACAGAGCTATTGTATATAGTTTCTAGCTGGTCATCCTGCATTTATTTGTCCATGTGAAGGAATTCACTGGAGTATGTCGCTTATGAATTCGTCCCCACTTTTCCAGCAGTGTCCTGCATGTCTGGTCCATGGACACTATATACTAGCAGTATTTGTTCCATCTTTTTTTCTGTGTATGGAATCAAATGTCTTTGTTGGTTGGTTGGCTGCAGTATATAAACCCTTGAAGGTTATTTAATGCCAAATTTTGTCTATATATCTATCTATATATATATACACGTATATATATATATATATATATACTCACATACACACACACATATATATATATATATATATATACATACATATATATGTATATATGTTATGAAAATGTATAGAGATGAAAAAACACAAGGTCTTCAGAGAATGATTTTATTTGTAGAAATATTTGGCAATGTTAAGTGTTTGGGTTTTTAGACCTTAATAAGTGTTGTAAGTTATTAAATGAAATGAAAAAGTGCAGCCAACACATCTAATGTGGGCTAATATTTCTACAAATAAAATCCTCCTCTGAAGACCTTGTGATTTTTTATCTCTACATTTTTATAGTGTCAGATGTATTTCCAGTTTTCCCCAATATATATATATATAAATATATGGTGACTTTCCATAATCACCCCAATCTTATCAATGTATCTGTCAACAACATATATTAACATGACCTGCAGGTGTTGAACACAACAGATGTTGTTAACAGATACATTGATAAGATCGGGGTGATTACCGGAAAGTCAACATGTCCAGCAGGTGTTGTTGTATTGGCGGCTGTTGTAGACAGCTTCATCCGGCTGAAGATTATATCATCAAAGTGATTATCAGAATATCACCTTGACCTATGGACGTGGTTGAATTCAGCAAATGGAGGCAGATACGTCTGCCCATAGAAATGGCTACTGGGAAACACACAGTAAGTGGGCTTGGGCAAGTAGCCAATGGGAAACAAGCAACACATGGACGTGAACTGTAACCAATCAAAAACAAAGAAATGAGACATGGGGGTAATCATAACCAATGAAAAAGAAAAAATTGCTGCTGGTCACATGGGAGTTGTAGACTATATAAGTTCCCAAATTTTGGCTAAAGTCAGCTGTTCACTGGCTCTTCCTACTCCCGATGACCCCTTTGTGTGTGTGAACTCTCTACAATTGCTCTTCTGCTCCACACAAATATCATCGTCAAGAATAAAAATATAATCTTATATTTTTATATATATACGTGTTCCTTATTGTTCGTCAAGACACAGCTGTAGTATACAACATACATATCTCTTTTAAGTATTGATATTTATTATTTACTCGCTGTTAAATGGTTTAACACTAATAATTCTATTTAATAATCATCATCATGTCGTGCTGCTAGCATGGATATTCCTGACCCTCTCTCGCCACTTTTCCCTATCATTCATCGCCTCTGGCAGGTCTTCAGGGCTACATCCCATATCCTCACATAGCTGCTGTATGTATGTTCTAGCTGGTTGTCCTGCTTTTGGTCGGCCATAATCCCCAGTAAAAGATTGAACAGTTCTAATGGGTACTACCACTTCAGGTCTGAGTGGACCAGAGAGTAATAGCAATGAAGGGGTACTGAACATTCCCTAAACTCAAAGACTGGAGCCTCAACATCAGATGCAGTTTAATGTCATACCCAGGACTTAAATGCCTTGGAGAAATTAAGAATTTTTACACATACGATTTTGATGATTAAATGGATAGTCAGTGTCTGTTAAATTGTGGATCAATTTCTCTGAAAACTGTTCTGATTTTTTGTAAGAATTTTCTTACCTTTAGGTCAGATATAATTGAGAAGCAAGGCATCATAAACCTTAGCAGTAAGAGATCAGTAGATCTTAGTGATTTTGAGGTTGTCTCTCTTTGGGGAACCGGAGAATGCAGGCTTTCATCCATTTTTCTATTGAATTTTGTTTATACACAGCATTGCATAATTAAAAAAAAATGGTACATGATAGTTTTTTTGCTTAACACTCAGAATTATAAAGTACGGATCAAAAATTTTCTTGTCTTGCATACTTCAGGAGGGATTTTGGTAAGGCCTGCAACTTTTCTGCTTTTAATTTTCTTCTGTCATCAAATTATTCATCTGTAAACTGTAGATTTTATATCTAGTAGGCTATTTATAACATTTTTGGAAGGTTTATCAGTGATTTCAGTAGGGTTTCAAGCAAATTCTTGAAATGTTCTATCCTTTTCTGATGTCTTGTGTGTGTGTGTGTATGTGTGTGTACATAAATGTTGTTACACATGTGTGTACATGCAAGTATATATATATATATATATATGATAAAAATAAGTGAAAAGTGGATAAACCAACACTGACAACAGATTCAGTGATATTTCATTCTCTGAGTTCTTTTTTCAATAAAGAATGAAATATCATTGAATCCATTGTCAGTGTTGGTTTATCCACTTTTCCACTAATTTTTTCATCTTGTTGGATTTATCAAAATCTACTATATATATATATATATATATATAGACCGGTCCATTGACATAATGTTCCAATGGTCTTGGAGACCAGGGTTCAATCCCAGGTCGAGTCAATCCAAAGACTTAAAAAAAAAATGGTACTTGATACCTCCTTGTTCAACACTCAGCATTATAAGGTAGGGATCAAGGGTAAGTCGAGCAATCCAGGGAAAGGAGTTGCACCTTCCCGTACACCTCGATGTAGTAGCTATTGAAAAGTAAGTCTTTGGGTTGCCCTTGACAACTGTCGGCCAACATACTAATATATATATATATATATATATATATATAATTACTTGGTCTGATGATTGTATAGTTGAAACAAAATCACCAAGAGCTGTTGAATCTGTGTCAATGCTATGCTAACTTAGATTTATCTATCCATCTATCTATCTCTCTGGATGGTGAAATAGAGAGGTGAAAAACAATCTTGTAGCACCATATTTGTTACTCAGTTCATAAATTTGTCAGCTTTTGTTTTGTTAAGTACATTTCTTTTATATGTAACTAGCTGTACTCATGGAAATTTCATGAAAAATATACATAATTTCCCTAGTTGAAAATATAAATAAGGAAGCTGGCCAACTGTTGTCAAAGGCTCATTTTTTAATAGCTACTACACTGAAGTATAGGGAAGGGCACTACTCCTTTCCCTGAATTATTCCACTTACTCTTGATCTGTACTTTATAATGCTGAATGTTAAGCAAGAAGCCATCATGTACCTATTTTTGAGTCTTTGATATGACCTAACCAGTCTCCCAGATCATTCATAAACACTCTACCTATGTCAATGGTTTGGTCAACATTCTCAAATAAATCTATTTTCGAATTTGGTGAATTGATAACAACACATATATAAAATAAAAAATAAATGGAATATAACCCAAAAACTTGAATGGGAAAAATAAAGATCCAGTTTTGTAAACATATATACATATATACAAAGTAAAAATAAAGTTAGTAACCGTAGTTGAAGGTGACAAGTAGGCTCCTTTTTCATTAGCTACTACACTGAGGTGTAGGGGAGGGCACTACTTCTTTCCCTGGATTACTCCGCTTTACTCTTGATCCCTACCTTATAATGCTGAGTATTAAGCAAGGAGATATCCAGTACCATTTTTTGTGTCTTTCATTTGACCTGGTCTCCCTGGCCATTGCCAAACACTCTACCCACTAGTCCAATGGACTGGTAATTTTTTGGTTTGATGATTATAATGGTGAAACTAACAGTCACCAAATACTGTTGACTGTGTTTAATTGATCCTAACTTAGATCTATTGATCTATATATATATATATATATATATTTAGAGAGAGAGAGAGAGAGAGAGAGAGAGAGAGAGAGAGAGAGAGAGAGAGAGAGAGAGAGAGGTAAAGTTATTTTTTTTATTTATGAGAAAAATTCAATTAACTTTTTAGTTGAGGTTGCACTGATGACAATCTCATAGCAATCACCTACCATCTATCTTGGATGTGGTAATTTTTACCATGATGTAGTGTATCTTGGACAGGAAAGCTTGGCAGAGCCCATCTCTCTCCAAGCTTGACAATGGCTGAAGTCTTCCCACTCGGTGATTCACCTCGGTTGTAAACATGTAGCCATTTTAGCTCTTCTAGGAACCTATCTGCCCTGAATGGTACCTTCATCAAGGTCATTTGCCTAGCAGTTCTATGTTATCACTAACCCTCACATAGTTTAGCCTTCTAGCTGAAGCAATTTCCAAGTGCATGGCATTTGGAACCAGCATATGAGAGATCTATTGGACCAGTGATGCTTGTCTTCTTAGAGAGATCATCTGGCAGACACCAAAAGTACTATCTCTAATTAGAAAACTCTATGCTTCTTATGTATATGATGACTGTCACATCTTGATAGATAATAGACATCTTTACAACTCAGATTATAACACAAACATCTTGATTAATAATTAATTCAACTTCTAAAAAATATACAAGATGTGGAAGATGATAAGATAGTAGGTTGTTGGATTATTGTGACATATACTGGCAGAAAAATTATGCCACTCTCTAGGTCTGCATAGCAACAGCCCAGTGACAAGCATAGCAAGATAACTGGTAACTATGTAAACTGCAGGTTTTTTTTCAGAGTGTCTTCTCTTAGATTTTTCTCACAAAAGGATACCTACAAGTCCGTAGGATGTTGGAGCTTCCTTCTCCAGTTTTAATTTTGAAGTTACCCACTAGAAGGGTTGCCATTTTATCATTAAGCTGGACCTCCTTCTACTCCTTATATATATATATATAATATATATATATTTATTCAAGCCTCCCTTAGGTAACAGAAAATGTATTTATGTTTTACTCCATTAGACTTTGATCCTCTTGAGTCTGTAACTACTTTTTCTCTAATTTTACAATAAGGTTCAATTTACAATGAGGCTAACATTGTAAGGACAAGGTTAATAACATTATCAGACCCAAGATTAATTAGCAAAAAATTATCAGTTGTTTCAATAAAGAAATTTCATCTTTATTTCTTTAGTAACCTTTTTATTGTAACTTTTATTCAAGCCATTAAAAAAGTAACTAGAATCATGATGAATGTAAAAAGTAGTCATGAAAAATAAATAATAATTATTTACAATATTTTATTGAATAAAAATAATAATTTGATGATACAAGTTATTTCCCTTACATCTAAAGGGCTGAAAATTATACCCCTTACATCTAAAGGGCTGAAAGTCAATGTAAAACAGTTTTTGATTGATGTACATCACTTTTGTTCTTTTTTTATCATCTTGGTTGAGACTTTGACACCAAATTTATTTGAACATTTTGTTACCTAATGATTCAGATAATCAGTAAAAGTCAGAACTTTTTTTTCAAAAGAGAAGGTAAATGATCTTTTATATATTAAAATGAATTCATTGCTACTTTCATCTAACATCTGTATCCTCTTACCAGTGCAACTTTAACTTAGAGGGCTAGGACCCCCATCAAAAAACCTGCACAGGGGTGCTTGGAAAAAAAACCCAGTTAAGAACTACTGTTCTAAATGTACCTATTGGAGTGCTTGGTGGCAGGGAAAATATTTAGTCGAGTTCCCATTCACTTAGGACTTATATTAGCATTAGCATAATTTATCATGTATAGTACGCACCCCTCCAATTTTTTATCTAAAAAGCTTGAAGTACATATTATGCACAAGAACTAAATATTACATATTTTTTCCCCAGCCATGTGTGTAGTCATATTAGGTTTGGTTGGGTTTCTTTGTTTAATGGTATATCAACCTTTGTGGGTTATTTAATGCCAAAGCAATCATTGCAGAAAAACAGTAGTGTACTATTTAAACAAATGTGAAGGAGGATAAAGAGGTTCATTCAAAGGGTATTAGTCCAAAGTGAATGTAACAGTATGATAGGAGTTTGAACTCATTTAATACAATGTTTCAGTCCAGCATCATATTAGGGTTGGCATGACCAAACGTTATCATCATCATCATCATCATCATGTTGTGCCACTTGCACGGATATCCCTGACCCTCTCACACCACTTTCCCTATCGTCCATCCCCTCTGGCAAGTCTTCAGGGCTACATCTTGTATTCTCACATAGCTGCTGAATATATGTTCGTGCTGGTCGTCCTGCTTTTGCCCACAGCCATATGTGGGGGTCCATAGGAGTACATTGCTTATGAGCTCGTCCCTGCTTCTCCAGCAGTGTCCTGCATATCTAGTTTGTCTAACTTGGATAGTTTTTGTGATGGGAGGCAGGTGGCCGTATAGTTGGTGTCTTGTGGGGTGTTGCCGCCAGGACTTGTTCAATATTGCTTGCAGCATTCTTGTGTAATTGCCGTCTAGTTTCTTCTCCATTTTGTTAGCATGTAACAGATACTTCTATTTTATTGCACTACAGAGAAATAGTTACTGGAATGTGTGTTTGTTTATAATTTCTCTCTTTTTTTTGTGAACTTATTTTTGCTGAAAGTTTGTTACTTTTGCTCTAAATACTGTGTAAATTTTGTATTTCAAAACATTATATATTCTGTATACATTTTCCTTTTTCATGAATAGAAACCAGATGAAAATTTGTACAAATGCTAAAGGTAGTATAAACTTACCAATTACTATTTCCAAAAAATCAATGTGTTTAATACATGAGAGATGTTTTTTTCCAGAATCTTGTTGCCAAAAGTTAGGTGTGAGCAGTATACATGAATGCATATCATACATGACTAATCATGTTATTATATCCATGATATACAAATACTGAACAGAATGAAAGGAAAGACAAAATAAATTCAGTTAAACTTACAAAACATTTAACGTTTATATACATTGTATATATGCAGATGGCATTACAAGAAAGAATAAACAAATGTATCCTATTGTAGAATTATTCACATATTATTCCATGAATGAGTAGTATGTGAAAGGTGTACAAAATAGAAAAAGGCTTACTTGACAAGTGTAGATAATATACCCATATGGTGCTAATGCTCCGTGTCAGGGCAGAGACACTGTGTCCACTGTTCAAAGAGAACCCTTGAGAAGGGATTTTTTAAACTGTGATACTCTACAGGCCCCTATTGTACATGCAAATTATTCAAAGAAGATGATTATTTATGGCCTCCCTACAAACCAATATCATGTAAAAGTATAAATTCTTATATTTATAAATTCTTAAACCAAACTACTGATATTTGTTGAAATAAAAATACATCAGTATATCAGGGTGCAAAAATTTAAATTTCCATCAATTAAGAAAAAATGAAGGGCAATAATGAGATTTAAACAAAACCTGTAACATTCATGCATTTTGCCCTTTTTGTCAAGCATATGCTATATATGTGTCCTGAATCTGAACATTGAAAAGATAGAAAAATCACATAACTTTTAAGGTGAACAATATAGAAAATGATTGATTGATTATTAGAAAGAAAGTTTAGAAAGAAATCTCTGCTTCTTTCTTCAAAATACGTACCTCATATTCTTTATGAAGTTTTACCACAAGATTTCGCACTTGCTGTCGGCAAGAAGAACGAAGGGACTGGATTTTCTGAAAGTAAAGGAAAAGTTCACAAAATTTAAATAGATTTTTATGAAGCTTACATGAACTCAATAAACTTATATCTATTCTTATATGACCTTATTAAACTCATATTCTTTGGTTTGGTTCCTTTGTTTAATGGCATATCAAACTATGTGGGCTATTTAATGCCATTATAAGACTCCTTTTTTTTTAGGCTATTGGTCATATGGAAGTCATACCTGACCAATAACATGAAACGCAGTTTTTTCCAAGCAGCGGTCATGGATGCTGACTAAATGGATGGGGAAAAAGCTTGACAGCTACTACACAAGAATGCTGCGAGTAATTTTGAACAAATCCTGGAGGCAACACCCCAGAAAGCAGCAGCTGTACGGCCACCAACCTCCCATCACAAAAACTATCTAAGTTAGATGAACCAGACATGCAGGACACTGCTGGAGAAGCAGGGACAAGCTCATAAGTGATGTTCACCTATGGACCCCCTCACCTGGCCGAGCAAAAGCAGGGTGACCAGCTCGAACCTACATACAGCAGCTCTGTGAGGATACGGGATGTAGCCCTGAGGACCTGCCAGAATCAATGAAAGATAGGGAGGAGTGGCGAGAGAGGGTCAGGGATATCCGTGCTGGAGGCATGACAAGATGATGATGATGATGATAAGGCTTCTCTCCTTACATCCTTAGATTCTGGTAATTTGAAACAGGAATAAAGTAATTTGGCTCATTTAGATAACTACACAAGTGTAATGGCTAAATACAATTATTTAAAAGGACAAATTTCAAATATTTTAAACTACTCAGTTAAAAAACAAAAAATCTTCCAATCAATAAAGTAAATGTAAAGATATGTTTGCATCCAGTATCAACAACAAATTGTGGAAGGACAACCCAAGATAGGAAAAAGAAAAAAAAGGTCCCTGTAAGTATTTTCCTTGTTTAGATTGTACATGTGCTGCCCTTATGTAATTACTCTGGAGTTTTTCTTATTCCTTGTCACTTCCTTCAACATTCAGTTAACCTGGTAGGTAAGGAGTGGTTAACAGTTTATGCAGATATGTGTAGAAATAAATGTGAAACAAAACTACATCTGTCAAATAATAAGTTAATTTTGTCTTTACTAAGTGAAAGGAATTCTACACCAAAAGTTTTGGCTACAATTTGTGTGTGTGTGTGTGTGTGTGTGTGTGTGTGTGATTGAATCTCTTAAGTAAGTAAGTAAAGTTGGCGACTGTAGTCGAGGGCGACCGTAGTCGAGGGCGACCAGAAGGCTCTCTTTTTAATAGCTACTACACTGAGGTGTCGGGTTGGGTGCTACTCCTTTCCCTGGATTGCTCCACTTTACCCTTGATACATACCTTATATTGCTGAGTGTTAAGCAAGGAGGTATCAAGTACCATTTTTAAAGTCTTTCGTATGATGTGACCTGGGATTGAAGCCAGGTTTCCTGGACCATTGGTGAACACTTTACCCACGAACACAGTGATGTAGTATTAAAATGATCAGAGAGAATAAAGCAATTTCCAATTCAATTGGTAACTTAATATTATAGTATAGTATAGGGTTTACATTTATGCCCAATCTCAGCCCAATCAGCTGAGGGTGTTGAAAATGTCTATTAGTTCTCTGTAGATGAGTGTCTTGGATAGGACACTAAACCACATCTGATGGTGAAGCTCTACTCTTGGAGCTTTGGGGAATGTGGAGTATCCCTTTATTGTCATTACTCCTTGGTCCTCTCAGACCTGGAGTGGTAGCATGAGGGGATTAGAGAAAAATTCGTGCTTTTCCTAAGGGCATTAGCATGAAGTGAAATGCAATCAGCCATCTCCAGGATTTAAACTCAGGTTTATTTTCTTTTCCTAAAAGCAGCATTGTCCTTTTTAGATTACTATTTTTATATGAACTTAATAAGGTTTGGTTTGGCTTGGTTTTTCATTTAATTGCATATCAATCTTTGTGGGTTATTTAATGCCAAAGCCAACCTTTTCTGAAGAACAATAGTAAGACTAGTTAATACATAGCTTGGGGAAAAGAGGTTTCATACCTTTCCCAAAGGTATCAGTCTGAAGTAGAGCAACTGTAGTTTGAACTTGCTTATTTAGAGACTATAGTCTAGCACTTTAGCCATTATATCATGGGGACTCTCCTCCAAACTTAATAAGTTTAAATATATTCTTATATGAAGTTATTAAGCTAGAATCATTGAACAGTCAGCCCAGTTGACTTGGACTGTAGAATATGCTGACTGCATCTCTGCAGAGAGGTCAGACCTCTTCTCACAAGGAGTATCCTAGATATGACACAAAACAATCTGTTCTTGAGCTCTTGGGAAATATGGAGTAACTTTTTATTGTCATTGCTCCCAGGTTCATTCTGACCTGAAGTGATAGCATCTGGTAGGGTCCTATCTATGGATTAAATAAAACTGTTTGACCATTTAACTGTGTGCAAACAAATGACTGATGTTTAATTGAATTGTTTGTGATGAATAGCAACACTTGGAACCACTCAGCTATTCAAATGAATGGGTAATGTAAAAAAAGAATTATTAGCATTAAATAGTAATATTGAAAGTCTTTAATTTTGTGCCTAAATTGAATTATTGGTATTACATAACAATGTTTGGAACCATTTGTCTATGTGCAAATGGATGAATAACATTAAATAGAATAAATTGTGTTAAATAGCAATACTTGTAACCACTTCACTGTGTGCAAACAAATGATTAATATTGAATTGAATTATTTGAGTTAGATAGCAATAATTGTAGCCATTTAACTGTGTAGAAATAATAGCAATACTTGAGTGCAAACAAATTTGTTCTAGGTCATTTAAAAATGAAATTACCAACAAACTATTCACTTGCAAATCATATATGTATATCCATTTAAGTGTGTGTAAACAAATGATTGATATTAGATTATTACTGTTACATAGCAATACTTGAAACCATTTGACTTTGATAAAAAAAATGAGCTTAGCCTTGTTTAAAAATGTTATGTAAAAAATGTATTCAAAATGTAATCAAATATTTCATATGTATGAATAAACAGGATTTGGCATTAAAATAACCTACAATGGTTGATATGTCTTAAAACATAATCAACCAACTAAACCAAATCATTGAGCCACAATTTTTTGTATTTTAACTCAGAAATAATAAAAGACTTAATATGGTGACTATTTACAGTCTTTATTTTCAGAGAATTCAAGGATAGCTTTATTTTCATAGAATTATGGGATAGTTTTATTTTCAGAGAATTATAGGATAGTTTTATTTTCAGAGAATTATGGGACAGCTTTTAGTGAAGATGTCTGCATTTTTTATAGAAGTTTTAATGAGTTTTTTACTTAATTTTTTTCTTTTATGTATTTTGAGATCAGATAAACATACTCAAGACACCTTGTTTGACCAGATTGAGTTACTTATGTTTTGCAAGGCACTGCATACATATGAATATAAAACCTTGTTTTTATCACTTTTCTCTTTATTTGAAGAAGATGTTTTATGTAATGCCTTGAGTTCTTTGAATTTTGGAATAGCACCTCAGAGAGAGAGAGAGAGAGAGAGAGAGAGAGACAGACAGACAGACAGACAGACAGACAGACAGAGACAGAGACAGGAGGAGTGATGTAAAGACTGACAGATAGATAATTACTGGATTTGGAAAAGGTATCTGGGTCATGAACATTTTGCATCAAAATATCTTGAAAGGAGTCCACTTACCTTCTTGTATCTCTCTTCACTTGCAGAAACATAATCTTGATACCATTGGTACCACAATTGTCTGCATGAAATGAAGATCAATAGATTAAAATAGAACTTCAAGAATAATATAAAGCTGATTCTCTTACTTGTTATAAAGTTTTAGTGCTGCTGAATGGCATAGATAGAATTTGAATTTGTCTCAATTTAGCATCTTTTCATCAATTTGAAGATTTTTCACTTCAGTAACAGATATCATCATAAAGAAATGGATTTGATGAACAGAATTCAAATCCTGGACAAGGCAGTTCACATTTCACTTTAGTGCTAATACCCATGGAGAAGGTATAAATTCCTCTTTTCTCCATGACTCCAATTATTGGTAAGTAGTTTGTATTTCTTATTATTACTACTAGTGAGGCCCTGTATTGTTTCTTGTGTCGATGTATATAAATATATATATATATATAAAGAGTCACTAAGCACTGTTGACTTTGAGTCTATGCTATTCTAACACACACACACACACACACACACACACACACACACACACACACACACACACACACACACACACACACACACACACACACATTTCATGCATGTATATATTTTTATGGTCATGAAACAGGTACAAAAATAGTACATGTAGTACAACAGCAAGTATATATACATCATATATTGTAGCAGAGACAATTTTAACATCCATTGAAACCAGTGGATGTTAAAATTGTCTCTGCTACAATTGCGGCTGTGAATGAGAGAGCCAGGTGAAGTACGTTAAACTTTGATATATATGACACTAGGACATCAGTTAACTGGGCTATTATATGTTTATTTTTGGATAATATTATATAGCTGCAAACAGAAGAATGTATTTGCAACTGTAATATAATACTTTAAAAACTTCCAAGTGTTTATGTTTTTCCTGATAGTGACTTTCTTCTGTGTTCTACTAAATCAACCTATTTTGCGACCTAAAATGCTACATATTTTGCAAACAAATTTCAATATTTTGCAGTAATAATAGTAATTTGATTACTAATAGTTATTTGGTTTTAAGTAACTAATAACAATACTTTGTAAACAATTGTATCTTCAAGTAACTATTCTTAATATGAATAATATGGTTATATATTATAAAATATTCCTAATTGAAACAAATCTATTTGCACCATAGATGGGACTCTAACAGGTAGTACCACTCTGGCTCTGAAAGGTCCTGAGAGTAATGGCAATGAAGAAGTACTTCATATTCTACAGATGTCTAAAACTGGAACCTCACCATCAAATGCTGTGTCATACTCAGGATTCTTCATTTTTTTTTGAATGGGTCTAACTACCCTATAGGGGACAGAATCAGTATATCCTTAGCCCCACTGATAGGGTGACATAGAAAATTTATCTGCAAATGTAACAATTATCATAGAACAGGAATAATATTTACTGTACTAAGTGTTAAAACACATAACTCAGAAGCACTGGGAAGTATTCTTGAGTTTTTGAGGGTTTTTGGTCTTTCGAAATGATCCTGCTGGGGTTGTTCATGTCCCCTAGTATCCCAGTAGCAATAATCCATGGACTATCCACTTTATCCAAAGCAACCTGGTGGATTTTTCTGCAGCTTCTACTATGTATGCATGACCCCTAACTTTGCAACTGTTATACCAAGCCTGACTAAACCCTGACAGACCACTTCAATTAGCTCACAGTAAGCCTGCTAGCATAGACCTCTGCATTACCCCGCTAATTCCTAGTATTTGGCAAGCTTCATCTCATGAGATTTCTGTGGTGTAATGGTAATCGTTGTAGGAAATAGACATGGCAACTCGAGTTCAAATCCTTGACGAGACTGATTGCATTTCACATAGCACTAATACCCTTGGGAAAGGTATGAATCCAATTATTCTCCCTCCAGCTATGGGTAAATAGTAGGACAGACTGGGTTCTTCAACCTTGGTGAAGCAACTAGTCTAGGAGAAGGAAAACTCTGAATTCAAACCTGTTAAACTCCGCTTAAAAATTGACCTTGTGTCATATCCTGCCCGAGCGGAAGGGTTGGTAAATTGGATCTCATGAGATTTCTCCAAATTTCCTTCCCAAGTTACTGTCAGTTCCCATATGATTACCTGCCTGCTTGAATCTGAGAAGATAACCATGTTTGAGTGGATTGCTGTTTCTATGTTGTGATCAGGGATCTTTAACATTAACAATAATTACAAAAGAAAATACCAGCAATAATTCTCCAAAATTTACCTACTCTAAAAAAACAAACATAAAATATCCTCAGCCAGATATATTGATGCAGTTAAAGATGGTAGAATGCTGTCTGTTGTTACTAAACAGAACATTGATTAAGCAATCAAATAGGGTCTTGTATTTAAACTTATGTTGCATTGAAAGAATAGGTACAAGTTAAATAGTATTTAATAAGATTAATAATTTTAATCTATGTGGACATTAAAGCATCAAAGCTAAACTTCAAAATAATTCAAGATATATTCAAAATACTAACAGTATAGCTGATTGCATAATAATATCATTAAAATAATAGCATAACCATATCAATAAGATACTATCAATAAGTTGATTGCATAATTATATACATATAAAACATAATTTGGTTAATGATTTTATAAAAGCATCCCTCATAATTTTTTAAAAGCAACTGCATTAATGATAATCATAAGATATCTTGTACACTTTTTAATGGTAGAAAGTACAATAGTAAAGGCAAATGTTTTAATTTAGAGAAAATACCTGAAATATAATAAACAAAATCATTTTTAGAAAAAATGATACAGATTAGAATAATGTAAATGTTGAACAAAAAACTTTTTATGAATGTTTTTCTTTGTTTTGTTACTATCTGAGTGGAATAAAAATCTGTGGCAAATTTAGAAATATCCCTAATTTTATCTGACTGTAAATATATAGATTTAAAATAAAAGAAAGTCTATAAATACCAAAACTTATTTACAAATCCTCAAGATTGTTTATTCTTTGAATTCTAAAAATATTTTCTTATGCATTTTTAATGCAAAAGTCAAAGATGTGCAATCTGAAGAAAGTCAGAGCACCTGAAAGAGGAATTAATTTTGTGAGAAATATTGTTTATCATGAAGTTTGGAATAAGTAAATCATTATTTTCTGTAGTTTAGTTTATCTGTTTAGTTTTTTCAATTTATTTTGTTGTATTATAATACTAAATATATATATAATTAAACTTTGAATAATATTATTTGTATTAAGTAATTTCACCATAAAACTTTCATAGGTTCAGGTAATACATCATTTACAATAACAATATGATTAACTGATTGATTGACAGATTTTAAGTGCATGGCAACTCGTCTAAGGCTATTTTATGCCAAGATGTTTGGGAATTGCATTGATTATACATTTGTATTGATATTTTTTATGTAGTTGTTTCCTAAGAGATATTTTTTGCACACAGTTATGCTATATCAAATATTCCCATCAAATACAAATAATTTTTGCACAGTCGTAGAGTTTTAAGTATTCCTATCCAATACTAATAATTATATGGTTTCAAGTAATTATTTCTATTTAATAATAGTCATTTGTTTGCATATAGGTTTTAAGTAACTAATGATAATCCCAGCCAAGTTGTCAGGTGCTGTAGAATACACTGACTGCAGCTCTGCAGAGGGGTAAGACCCTCCCCCACCAGCACAACAATGAGTGTCCTGGATTTGAAATTAAACAATCTGATGGTGAGGCTTCAGCCTCAGAGATTTGAAGAATGTGGAGTACCCCTTCATTGCCGTTGTTCCCAGGTTCACTCTGATCCGGAGTGGTAACACCTGATAGGCTCCTATCTATGATAGAACAAACTATATACAAACAAAGGACTGATGTTAAATTGTGACTGTTATATTGCAATACTTGAAACCATTTAACTATGTGCAAAAAAGAACTCAGTTTCGTTTAAGAATGTTATCAATAAAATGTGTTTACAAATCACACATATATGTATTTAATATACATGTATAAAGAGGATTTGGCATTAAATAACCTGCAATAATTGATATACCATAAAACCCAACCAAAGCAAACTTGATAATAATCCTTAATAAATTATAGCTTCAAGTAACTGTTCTTAATACAAATAATTTCCAGTTATATTTCTATCAAATACAAACAATTTAGAAACAGATTTATTCGACTCATTGATTTTACTCTAATTGGTACTACAACTCAGCATCATAGGTAGCCTGGAAATAGAGGCAATTCCTCATCCCCCTGATCTCCAGAACAGGAGTCTCACCACCAAATGCAGTTTAGTGTCATACTCAGGATATATGTTTCTGAGGGGAGTCTTACTTCTTAGCAAGGGATGCAGTTGGTGTACCCTGAATCCAGCCAACAGAGTAGCAATAATAATTGCAAAAGAAAATACTTGTAACAATAATTCTATAAAATAATACTGCCCCACCCCACCGAAAAAGAAAGCAATCATAAAATTTCCACATTAAGATATATTGATATAGTTTAAGATAGTAGAATACAGCAAGTCTATAAATATCTACACATGAAAGAAAGTAATGTATATAATTTATATATCTTATTTACTTATATTATCAAGCAATTACAAATCAACTTTCTCTAATATATACCAAAGTATACAAGAATTGCCAACCTGAAAAATAATAAAATCAATCTCATTACTTTCTAGAAAGATTCTCTAAAAATGAGCTTTTTCTTTCTGTCAAAGAACAATATTCCTATTGTACCTCAACTCCTTACTCTGCACCCCATAATTTGGGTCCTAGTGACTATCTTCTTTACCTAAACATCAAAACCTTGTTCTTTGGTCATTATTTGGAAACTGTTGTGAGCATGAAACAGGTTGTGATGAACCAACTAAAGGCAGTGTCAGTTAAAGACTGTTTCAAGAAGTGGGAACAATGTTTTTTGTTGGTGAGTGACTTCAGAAAGGAATTATTTTAAAGGAGATTAAGTTGATTTGTAATTAAGTTGATTATAAAAATTAATAGAATAATAATTAAGTTGATAATTACATTTTGTACACAGTTTCCTTTATAAACCAGCCATGTATTTATATTTCAATAGAGTTTTTAATGCAAAATGATACATTTGTGAACCACTGAAGAAGTATAATGCTATATATGAATATTTATAATAGTCAATTATCAATTGTGAACGCTCACGATGTGTATACATGTCATTCGTACATAATTTCAATAATTTCAAAAATAATTAAAAAATATATTCTAAGTTTACAATTTACAAAATGTATGCAAAATACAATTAAGGACTCAATTTAAGATATGAAAGATTTAAAGAGACTAATTTAGTAATTATGAATGAGTAATATAAGAGAAAATAGATTTAAAAACCCTGAATATATGGATGGGTAGGGGAAGGACAACTGGACTCTCACAGGGCTTTGCTAAGATAAAATAAAGGTTGTCCATTATGTATCTTTATATAAATAATGTTTGTGTGCAGTTGTAAATAAAATTTGTCAATAAAAATCGATGTCAAATGCTTTAAATCTCACACTTTCTAAAAAATTCCTTTTATTTCATCATCATTATCATTAACAAAGCTTACCAACACCATAGATTCCCTTGACTCCTTGTTACCATCAATGCCTATCAATTATCACTTTTGGTAAATCCACAAGACAATTTTAGCACAGAGCTGATGAATGTAAGTTTTTTGTTGATTGGCTTACACTGATGTGTCCATGTGTAGTAGTCCATTAGAAAACATCACTTATGACTTAGCACTTGATTCTCTGCATGTCCTGCATGTCTAATTCATCTTACTTGAATGGTCTGTGAGATGGGAGGTAACTGGCTATACAGTTGCTGTTTTAGGGAGTGCTGCTTCCAGGATTTATCAAAAACAGTCTGCAGCATTCTTGTTAGCAATTCAAATTCCTGTTTAAATGAAACTTGTTGAATCAATAGCTTTGGACTGGATCTATAAACTGACTGATTAATTGTTTTTATGGTATGTCAATCCATTTAGGGATATTTAATGCCTAAAGGTTAGGTAATTGCATTCATATTTACATTTTTTGTGTATTTTTTTTACATACAAATATTTTTTAAAACAGGTCTATTTGACCCATTGATGGGACCCTAACAAATATGACCAACCTGGGTCAGTGTATATTGGAGTAATGGCAATAAAGTAGTATTCTACACTCTCCAGATTTCCAGAACTGGAGCCTTACCCCCAGATGTAGTATTGTGTCATTCTCAGGATACCCCTTTTTTTGGGGGGGAAAGGGTACTTATTCCTCTACAGTCAGCCTAATTTAAGTCCCAAATAATATGTATGATAATGTATAATACGTCATGTACCCATGTTGGACAGTGAACACAAATAAACGTGAATCTGAGCATAAGATATACTTATCAATTAATCAATGAATAAATAAATAAAATCTATTGTTTTAGTTCGTCAGAAACATTTTTTCATTCTTCAGAAAGATTTTAATTTTAGACAAATTTATTATTTAAATATTCGTGCCTATTTCTTTTCAGTTTGAGCAGGAGACATTATTATCAAACCTTATGACTAGGAAATCTACACAAGAATGTTGAGAGCAGTATTGAACAAGTCCTGGCGACAACACCCGACGAGACACCAACTATACGGACACTTGCCCCCATCACGAAAACTATACAAGTTAGACGAACCAGACACGCGGGACACTGCTGGAGAAGCAAGGACGAGCTCATAAGTGATGTACTCCTGTGGACCCCCGCATATGGATGTGCAAAAGCAGGACGACCAGCACGAACCTACATACAGCAACTATGTGAGGACACAGGATGTAACCCTGAAGACCTGCCGGAGGCGATGAATGATAGGGAGAAGTGGCGAGAGAGGGTCAGGGATATCCGTGCTAGCGGCGAGACATGATGATGAGGACTAGAAAATACAAAGATTTTAATTAATTAGCTGCAATAAGCTATAAAAAATTAGTTGAAAACATTTTTCTGCTCTATTTGGGAGATAAAAATAACTTTTTATTATCGAACCTTTCTTCTTCGTGGTCACATAAACAATTATTTTGATTCGTATTTCCATCTTCTGAATCCCTATTCGCCGGAACAAGTGACTGATTTTGCATGTTTTTTTTTTTTTAAATTTTCAGAATTTTCCTTTTTATTCTTAGTTGTAAACTTTTTCAAAGTTGTTTTTTGTTGCGTTCGCTGTTGACAATTTTGTTGATAGTAGCAACTATAAAGGGAAGCAACTCTCATTAATTTTAGTTTGTATTAGTAATTTTTGAGATGAGGCTTGATATGCAATATTTTGTGTATGATTTTTCAGACTGTTGTCCTCATCTTTATTGATGTTAGTTGAAACAGCACGTTTCGGCCACTGTTTATCTGGGCAGAGAAATGATTTAACTTGGAAAATCATTTTTAAAGTTTGACTGTTGATCAAACAAGGTGTTCAAGAAATATGAAGATGAGGGACACAGTAGAAAAAAAATCAAACACAAAATTGTTGTGTTTTACTAAGTTTTTTGCTTTGATGTGGCACAAGGCCGTATGAATGTGGTACCCAATGAGAATCGAACTCACTCATGAAGACTTGCTCGTCTAGCTTGCTAACCATTACACCAGCCGAGGCGCCTATTTTAATGTGAATCATACAGGAATACTTGACACTTGTATCCGGTTATGGCTTACGGAATCAGAACAGGTGACCCCCGTGGATTCAATAAAGGACGTAGTTCGAAGTTCCGTGTAGGTTCCCGAGTTCGACAAACACCTGAAGAAGGCCGGAGGACATAACGGCCGAAACGTTGTGGAAATAACAATGAAGATTAAGACAATAGTCCGAAAACCCTTATTGATAAAAATCATCAAGCTTCGTCTCAGAAATTTTGACGACTAAAATAAACACTGTACCACTCCACCCTGTCAACAAACATTTATCAAACATTTTTACCGCAACCAAATGCACTACAATTATAAATAAGATGAAAAAATAAAAATAAAAACATTGATTCAAAGAAACATACTCCCCATTGATCCTAATTAAAAAATAAAATTTATCATATACTATAATAAATTTAAAACCTCCAACTTAGTCATTAGAAATAATTTCTCTGCCTCGATTGGAGTTTTGCAAAAAACAACGTTATATATCAATTTAAATGTTGTTGGGGTTGTATGTTATTTTGGTTATTTCAGTAGATGTGCATTCATACTTTACGGGTATTGCTCTCTAAATTATTTCTACCACAAATACAACACAAAACATTTCAATCGCGCAAAAGAAATGGAATAGAACACAACGAACATTTAACAACAAACAATCTAATATGCATAAAACGAAATATGAAAACAAATAAAATACATGGTGTGTAAATGGCCTTTTGGAAAATAAAGTTTGGCAAGAAGAAAATAAATTTGTTTAAAGGTGTGTGTATGTTCATGTTAACAGAGTCCGTAAATAAGTCGTTCTTACTTACATTAAGTTCATATAGGGTTTTATGATTATGGCGACAGCGTGTCGCGTTGATGAAAGAAAGTTTGTCGGTGTTTTCCTTTGAACGTGATTTGTGGCCATCTGTAGCTAGGTCATGAACTTTGGCTGTAGAAGAAAAGGAATTTGCCGGACAGAGTATCGGCTACTGCTTTACTGACTTAATGGCTAGGCTTGGTCTAAGTGAATGGCTCCCTAACTCTGTGTTATTTATACCGTAATAGTGGATCAAAGAATCGTCCTAAAATTTTGGCGCGTAGACATTTATTGACCAATCAGATTTGTATTTTACTATTTTATTTTAAAGCCTAAATATTTGCTGTTAATTGACTTCCGATCCTATTTTTCTAGAATGTTCTATTCTATGTTTTTAGCTGATTGGTTGAAAAATATAAAAATGTAACTTAAATGCTAATGCGGTTTTGATCCTAAATTTCTAGAATGTTCTTATGTATGTTTTTATTGCTTATTTTAAGACTAGAAAAAATGTGTATCCTACAATGTCCTTTTGGAGATTGTATCCCTGAAAACAACAATATATAGGTTGGTTTAACCTCGACTACCCAATTGAGAAGACTTACAATGCGCCTTTCTGATACAAGTTCCATAGCACAGCATTTAAAAAAAACATTCACACCCAACAACAGAATTACGGAAAATTTTTACCGAAAACACAACAATATTAAAACAACAAAATAACAAGCAAAAACTACAGATTCTCGAGGCACTACATATGAGGAACATGCAACCCAAACTTAATAGAATTAATCTTGAAACCAGTGCTAATATACTTAAATGTCTTTAGCAACTTACGCTATTTATAGAAACAAATTCGAAAAATAAACGCTCCACAATACAACAGTACAAACGCTCATTCTTCAAAAGTTACATCACTTTTGTAATAAATCCTCCCCTGATGATGGCCCAAAGTTAGGCAGAAAGTACTTTGGAAATAACTAATTATCGAAAGTTTATCAACCAATTCCCGCCGATTATCATAAGATCCATACAGCAACTCGAAAGGATTAACAAAAAACTATGTAGACAGAAAATGTCTATTATGTTCAATCAAATATATATATATATATATATAAAACACACACACACACACACACACACACACACACACACACACACACACACACACACACACACACACACACACGTATACATATATCTATATAACTGATGTGAGTAACCTTTATCGTTGAATTTTTACAGAATTATTTTTTTGTGAATAAATAAATGCATGGATAAAATATTTGACAGAATGGAAGACAAAGAAAACATTTGGAGGAGTGTTTATTGATTCATTTTGTCGTTTTACTGAAAATGTTTGAGAAAATTATTTTTAGCATTTATTAAAGAAATTACGAAAACTCTTTGGTGACGTTATAACTCTCTTGTCATAGAAACCACATAAAAAGTTTCAATGTTCTCCTGTAGTTTGTCTAAATTTTTAACATGAAGTTTGATAATTTTTATCATTTTGTGTATTCGGACTATTTATTGTACAAGTGTTAAGTTATTATATGTTGGGCTACAGTAGTAACCTGTTGAGTAGACCGCGTATAGAGGTGGGTTTGGTTTAGTTTGGGTTTATGGCATATCAGCCATTGTAGGTTATTGAATGCCAAATCCAGTTTATAATCATATATTAGATATACATGATTTGTAAACATAAGTTAATATAGTTTAATGGGTCCAGGTATTGCTATGTATCGCTAACAATTCAATTAAACATCAGTTATTTGTTTATACACAGTTCTATTGAAAAAATTCAACTTAGCATGTCATTTTTTTGACCTCAGTTTAAATGTCAAACAGTTCTTTATGGCCCATAGATAGGACCCTATCAAGTACTTCCGCTCCGAGCCAGAGTAGACCTGGGAGCGATGGCGATGAAGGGGTACTCCGCATTCCCCCAAAGCTCCAGCATAACTGGAGCTTCACCATCAGGTTGTTTAGTGTCATATCTCGGACACTCATTGTAGAGTGGGGAGGTCTTACCTCTCTGCAGAGATGCAGTTGGTGTATTCTACAGCTCCAACTGACTGGGCTGGTGGAGATGAATACGATATGAGAAACAATAATGAACAAGTCACGAAAAAAAAAAAAAAAAGAAAGAAAAAAGAAAAAAAGGCAACTTGAGCTAGGGTAAAAAAAATCGTACATATTAGTAATAAGTAGTAATTCGTGGAGTAGATAAAAACATTAGGTTTATAAGTCTCAAAAATCCACTCGGACTTGTCTGATAGGATATGTAGTATAACAGATATAGGGGATTGGTTAACGAACTTTTAATTGAAATCATCTTGAAGTTGCAGGTTCAATGCTGACTAAAAGATAACAAGGAATACTTACTATTGTTTAACACTTGTACCCGGTCATGGTTAACTGAATTAGGGCAATCTAAGGTTCGGTTTGAAGTTCCGTTAAAGCTCTTGCGTTCGATAAGAAACATCCGAAGAAAGTCGGAGGATAAATCGGCCGAGACATTGTGATTATAAAAACAATAGTCCGAATACTCTAAATGATAAAAATTAACCTGTACAGAGTGAAATGTCATTATAAATATATAAACAACTCGAAATTTGTTTTCATGTGGGATTTTAAGAATAAGAAGACTAGAGAAATGAGACGCCAATTGTGTGTAACTGTGATGTGAAGATGTTGAATAGAACATTAGTTTCATGGCTATTGGTAATTCTCTTATTGGTCTGGTAGAGAAATTTTCATTGCTACGTACTACTTGAATGTATACCCCCCTCACATAGAAGGGTCGGCCGAAAAGTTTATTGTTTGACGAAGGTACTCTCATGAAATGTGCGGTTTATTTTTTTTAACATAGGCCTTCTTGTGGTTCACGCTCTTCTTCCTTCGGTATTTAAATCACATTGATTAAAATAGTTATTTACTACAGATATGACGTCATCATATGAACTTTTTAGCCTATGAACTTTTCAGTCTACTCTCGTGTATATATATATATATATATATATATATATATTCGAAACATCTCGAGGGTTTAGCCACACTGAAAAATTGTGATAGAATGAAACAGTCTATCAGTAGAGAACAATATGTATAATCCATAAAGATTACTCATCTAACTTCCAGGTCACATGTGACAGGTTGTACTATTACACGGCTAGCATTCTTTTGGCTAGCTTAGTTTTGTCTTGGAAAAAAAATATTTACATCATTTTTATCTAACATAATCCACCAACGCTAATAAGGGAAATAACTCTATTTTAAGTACTTTGAATTATCTCCCCTACGTTACTTATCAACAATTCAAGTCGTAGTAAATGGTTAGCAAAGCTGTAATGGTTAGCAAGCTAAATTAAAAAAAAACTTTCACGTGTGAATTCGAGTCTCATTGGGTGCCCCATTCAAGCGGCCTCATGCCAAATCTAAGCAAAAAGCTTAATAAATTACTGTAATCATTCACAAAGCGTTTTGCTCAGATGTGACACAAGGCCTTATGAATGGGGCACCCAATGAGACTCGAACTCACGCGTGAAGGTTTGCTCGTCTAGCTTGCTAACCATTACACCACCCGAAGCGCCCTTTCAAGAATTCAAGTCGAACATTAGAAAATGCAAAAATGTTTATAATTTTGCAAAGTAAAAATATTATTTCATAATTTTCGGGAAATTATCTATATGATAATGATTACTTTTCTCTAGGTGAGAATATATCCAAACCTTCTTCTAGAGAAAGAATGTGACACAAGGCCAATTTTCGAACGGAGTACAAGTGGTTTAAACTTATAGTTTATGTTCTTTTCAACCAGTTATTGTACCTAGACTAAAGAGCACAGTCTGCCTTTATTATTTACCAATATTTGGGGGTAGAGATGGATTCATGCCTCTCCTAAGGGGATTAGCATGAAGTGAGACGCAAAGAGTTTCGTCAAGGATTTGAACTTGGTTAGTCGACTCTATTCCCTCCGATGATAACCGTTACGTTAACCACGCCACTTTTCTATATATATATTACCGCAGCATACCAACAACATTATATTTATGTAGCAGACAGGAGA
This sequence comes from Sepioteuthis lessoniana, assembly GCA_963585895.1. NCBI lineage: Eukaryota > Metazoa > Mollusca > Cephalopoda > Myopsida > Loliginidae > Sepioteuthis > Sepioteuthis lessoniana. The sequence continues at coordinate 89,235,050 of OY757910.1, read as the reverse complement.
AACCCACCTAGCCTTTTAGGCATATTTGATGATAGGCAGTTCTGAATAGAAAGTAAGCAAAATTATACAAAAAAAAAAAAAAAAAAAAAAATTAGAAAATAGAAATAAATAAATAAAATGAATAAAAAACGATAAATAGAATGAAATAAAATAAAAATAAAAATAACGAGCGGAACCGCACCAATTTAATTGTGCCATTTTGAAAAGCAAAATTTGTATATAATTGTTTGGTGTATATCATTATTTGATGGTAATTAATTAATCTTTTCACTTCTTCATCTTTTCTTCTTCCATCGTTGAGAAGTTTATAGATTGAATGAATTTTAAAATATAATTCAAAAAACTTATTGTTATCAATTATCTGAAAGGTTTCGTTTGGAGGAAAATAAAATAAAATAATTAGTCAAGAGTTATAAAGGTTTGTTGTTGATTATTTGGTCTTTAGGGTTTGGGGTTTTGATATCTGACTCCATTTGGTTTTCTTACCCTATCTTAATTCGTTGGCTTCGTCTGTGCCTGTAGAAGGCTGCAAAAAATTACTGAAAGAAGGATGAAAAGAGACCAAGATACACTTCAGATCTTAACTTTCTTTCTGGGTTCAATAACCATTCTGTGGGTAAGGAAAGTTCTTCCTGAAACCAATGGAAACGGTAGTGTCTCTCAGACAAGGTGTTAAAATATACTAGTCATCTCCGGTGGTTGATAAGTCCAAATTGGTGCTTTTTATGATGCTTGTTTCGACGTGTCGGATCGTGAGCAACAGACACAACCTGCATACGATGCCTTGGGGCTAGGCAAAAAGGCGTACTACCTTGCTAATAGTAGAGTGGAAAAACGTGCTTTCAGTCTGTGGAGTACCACTGAATTTCTCTTCGCAGGAATGGTTCCTTTTCTGGTCATGCGTCACCACCACTTCCTATCAGGGGCTTCTAGGAATTTCTGCACTTCTTTATTTTATTTTATTTTATTTTTCTAGTCACTACAAACGCAGGAAACAAATAAAAGGCGTCTAATTTATCCTGGAAACAAATTTGAATAAAAACTTAGGGTGGGCTGTGAAACAACACAATTTTGCGCCCGAGAACTCACACCGATTTTTTCAGTTGCCTTATATATATATATATATATAATAGGGAATCTCTGGCTTGAGGCTTCATACAGATTTCTAAACAATCAATTGTTCTATTGTTGTATGTGTCAAGTATTACTAAATGAATATATATGCCGAATTCACTGTACTACTTCTGAACTCTTGTAGCCATAGGAACAAATGATCGAGTGTTTTTGTAGTCAGAAAAATGTATTTTGCGTAGTCACCGCTGGTCTGCTAGTCATAGAACGGAAAGTGAAACACGCAAAGCAAAGCTCGGCTTTTCACTTGTCCTTTCGACGAAGGCTTGTCGAATTCTTGTTAGTTCTATGTTTTTCTAGAAAGCAAGCAAGTTTCTCACTTCTTTCTAGACGAAAGATATTTTATTTCTCACGTTATTACAAACCTATACAAGCTCAAGGAATTTCAGTTTGCCGCAAACTTGTATTATTTGTCCGCCGATAGCCAGGTCAATATATCAGGCTATTGGCTTTATGAGAGAGAGAGAGAGAGAGAGAGATTGGTTGGGTTTTTATGGTATATCAATATTTGTAGGTTATTTAACACCAAATCCATTTTTATACAAATAATGAGTTCTATTTCAAACAATTCAGTTTAGCATGAGTATACAGTTTAATTGTCAAAAACATTTACATTTAAAGTTATTCAGTTTAGTCAGTTCTAATTTAAAAAATTCTGTTTAGCGTAAGTACAGTTTCATTGTTAAAAACAGTTCTATTTAAAAAAAAAATCAGTTAAGCCCAAGTACGCAGTTCAGATGTCAAAACAGTTCTATTTCAAGAAATTTAGTTTAGCATAAGTACGCAGTTCTGTTCTATTTCCCCCATAGATAAGACCCTATCAGATGCTATCACTCTAGGCCAGAGCGGACCAGGGAGCGATGGCAATGTAAGGGTACTCTGCATTCCCCCAAAGCTCCAGCATTACTGAAACCTCACCATCAGATTGTTTAGTGTCATATCCAGGACACTCGTTGGTGGGGTCTTACCCCTCTGCAGAGATTTTATTTTATTTAATAATGATAATTATCCCTTGTAAAATACTGAATAGTTCTATTTGACTCATTGATGAGACCCTAATAGGTACAACCCTTCAGGGCCAGAGTGGACCTGAGAGTAATGGTAATGAACGGGTACTCCATATTCCCCAAATTCCAAGACTGGAGCCTCACCATCAGATTTAGTTTAGTGTCCTATCTATGACAATCGTTGGCATTGATGCAGTCAGTGTATTCTCCTGCCGCAGAAGCGAGAGAGAGAGAGAGAGAGAGAGAGAGAGAGAGAGAGAGAGTGAGGCTGACAGTTTTTTTTTCTGTTGTGGCTCTCTATTATTACAAACTAGACGTATTGATTTGGGAGATCATTACTTTCTGTCTGTCGACTTTGATGATCAGATTCGATCTCATTGTATCGGAGCGCAGCCATATATATATATATATATATATATATGTGTGTGTGTGTGTGTGTGTGCATATTTTGTGGGGGGGTTAATAAAAAAGAAAAATAATATGATAAAATAAAATAAATTCAAAAAGGTAGCTATTCATCTATAACAATCTTAAAGCAAGCAGGAAGCGAAATTCGCGGATGCTTGAAAGACAGACTTACTGGCACCAAGGATAAATCCGTTCTCACTTCAGCCTTCACCGTTGGACTGAAAGGACGCGCTTCCACTCAGCTACTAGCCGATAGCGCATGTGTTCATCCGGTGTCGGACTTGAGAGGGCAGGTTTCGTCTCTTCTAGTAGAGCCTCAGTGAAAAACACCCATTGGACATAACCACCGACCTTGAACTTACCACCGAAAATGATAAATATATTTCAACGCCTTGTCTGGTAAACGTGACGTATTCCTACCGGTTCAGGAAAACTCTCCTCGCCACAGAGTAATTATCAAAACCCTAAAATAAAGTTGGAATTTAAAAGGTATCTTCGTCTCTCTCTTCCATTCTTCCGTGTTCCTTTTGCAGTCAAGAAGCCAAGAAGTTAAATTGAGTAATACAAAGAACGAATTGAAGCTGATACGTTAAACCTAAAACCACCAAGGACGACAACCTACGAACGATAAACCAACGAAACCAAACGAATAAAATAACAACCAAACACAAATCTTTCTATTCCCTATAATATAATAAGTAACCCAAGCGATTAAAAGTTCATTAATCATAATTATCCCCTTTTCTTTTCTTTTGTTTGCATCTGCATGAACTTCAAAGGATTTTTCTGAAGTTGTCAATATCTCATTTCTAATTTGACACTGATCAGTTTTTTTGTTTTTTTATCTTTGGATCCTTAACATCACCATAAACTTTTGATTCGAGGGATATTCTCTTATTGCTAAAAATCCTTCTCCTTAATTTTACCAGACCGTCAAGCGTGAACTTCAAATAATTTTTTTTCTGAGTACTTCCAACCTGTTTGGGATTTATTGTCATTTACATTGTTTGTACGTGGGATGACAGGTAATTCGATTCATTTATTATGTCGAGCCGCACTTTCATTCATTCGGTTTTACAGAGTTATTCTTTCATTTATTTCTTCATCTATAACAATCTTAAAGCAAGCAGTACCCTCTCTTCAGGTACAATGTAACAGTACAGCCTTTCATAGCCTTCTACGGCTTCGTTAAAAATAGGTTTGAGATTACGTACTTTAAAATCTAGTATCCCACTGTTTTCTCGCTAAAAGCAAACTCAAAGACGCCATTAAACGCTTATAAACATTTTTTTTTTTCATTTCTTCTAAGTATTATATATTAATCACTGTTGAAGTAAATTATCAACTAAAAGTTTTAAATTTATATTTCATTGTAAAAAAAAAAAGAAAAGAAAAGGAAATGGTCTCCTATGGTGAACGTCTTATGAGTGACCAGCAGTTCATTTAAAGATGTGAACAACTAGACTGTCTACACTGGTGATTTTCTAGCCCAGTCGGCTTGGACTATAGGATACACCAACTGCATCTATGCAAAGGGGTAAGTCCCCACCACCCAAGGAGAGTCCTGGATATAACATTAAGCCATCTGATAGCGAGGGTCCAGCCGTGGAGATTTGTTGAATATAGAGTACCCTTTCATTGCCATTGATCCCAGGTCCACGCTGGGGTCTTATCTAAGGGTCAAGTAGAACTGTTTTTGCATTTAAACTGTGTGCAAACAAATGGCTGATATTATATGGTAACTCTTACACTGCAATACTTGAAACCATTTAACTGTGTGCAAACAAATGAGTTTAGGTTCGTTTAAAATGTCCTCTACAAAATGTGTTTACAAATCATATATAATTAATATATATTATGCCCATTGGAATTATGGTTAGAGTGTTCGCCTATGGCCCAGGAGACAAGTGTTCAATCCCAGGTCAAGTCATATTATAAGGTACAGATGTCAAGGGTAAGTGGAACAATCCATGGAAATGAGTAGCGCCCCCCCTACACCTCGGTGTTGTAACTAATAAAAAAGAAGTCTACAGGTTGCCCTCAACTTCAGTCAGCCAACATACTTATATATGCATAAACAGGATTTAACATTAAATGAGCCTACAGTCGTTGATATGTTGTAAAATCCAACCCGACCCAACCCAACCCAACCAATAAACTGGTGATTTTGTCGATACTGGGGAAGGCTATTGTGTAGGACCGGCCACACTTTTTGGATGAGATGTTAATAGGAGAATGATTCACGAGAGTGCCATAGATTCTCTGAACACCTCTCCCAAGATTTTGAATTCAGAACCCAGTCTGCTTTGTTATTTATTTATACTTGGGGTAAGAATATATGGTTTCATGTTTTTCCGAATGTCATTAGTGCGTAGTGAAAGACAAAAACTTTTGTCTGGTATTTGAACTTGGGTCACCGTTTCCATTTCCTATTACGATAACCGTTATACTAAACGCGCTTTTTGCGCACAGCCAGTGTGTAAACCTTTTGACCTCTTTTAAAGTTTTTACGTTATCATCATCATCATCATCATATCGCGCTGGTAGCACGGATATCCCTGACCCTCTCTCGCCACTCCTCCCTATCGTTCATCGCCCTAGGTAGGTCTTCAGGACAACATCCTGTACCCTCACATAGCTGCTGAATGTACGTTCGAGCTGGTCGTCCTGCTTTTGCGCGGCCATGTGTGGGGATCCATAAGAGTACATCTCTTATGAGTTCATCTCTGCTTCTCCAGCAGTGTCCTGCATGTCTGGTTCGTCTAACTTGGATAGTTTTCGTGATAGGGGGTAGGTGGCCGTACAGTTGGTGTCTTGTGGGGTGTTGCTGCCAGGACTTGTTCAGGATTGCACGCAGCATTCTTGTGTAATTGCCATCTAGCTTCTTCTCCAGTCGTTTTGTTAGCGTCCATGTAGTGCATCCATATAACAGTATCGATGTGACCGCTGCCTGGAAGAAACTGCGTTTCATTTTATCGGTTAGGTCTGATTTCCATATAATCGATAGCCTGTGTGTGTGTAATGTAAAATCTTTAAAGGAGGTCTACAAGTATATATATATATATATATATGTAATAATATGTGTCTGAATTCGGCTTGTCGAGTCCCTCTTCTAGGTCGATGACTGTGCTTCCTATTTCATAGCAAATTTAAACCAGGCGCACTTTCGTTTACGGTTATCGTCTTAGGAAATGAAATCGGCGACCAGAGTTCAAATGCTGGAAAAGGTTGTTTGCGTTTTACATAAAGCTATTGCTCTTGGGAAAGGTATGGATCCAACTGTTCTTCCCGGCTATGGGTATATTGGAGGGCAGTCTCGGTTTTTTAGCTTTTGAAAAGCAACCAGACTTGAAGGCAAACTCTCAAGCTAGCTCTACTCCCCATAAAAATTAACCTTTTGTCACATCCTGCCGATAATAAAGACGTTGGGTAAATACTTACTTAATCATTTTTTAATTCGTGGTAAATATACTAAAAATTTACAGAGTGCGGCTTCATTAGTAGACAATAAATTTCAGTGTTGTCTTTAATCAGAAAATAATTTCCCTTCACCAGGATAAAACCCATCAGTTGTATAATGGGAATTACTCTTTGCCATCTTTTGAAATTGGGCGTTCAATTTATTTAGCTTAGATGTAAGAAAAAAAAAAAGAAAAAAAAAAGAAAAATGTTTTTGATGTGACAATATACCCGACACGACCGGTTCCCACTATCTCAACTTCTTATATCAGCTCGTGGCCATTCGATCGTCTAATGGTTTCTCTCATCTCCGGCCTAGGGCATTTCACATGTTTTACAAATATACCACAGATATAACATTTAACCAAGAAGGGAAGAAAGAAGAACAAACTAGAACAGACTTGGGTTAGCCCTAAGCGTAAGAAGGGAGAAGTTTTGGCACTTTTCTGGCATTCTGTGCATCTGTGGCAATCGCGAGCGTGTACCTGAACGAAATTCCCTCACAGCTACCAGGAACGCTGACTCATCCTCTCGCGCTGGCAGACCTGGCTTCTGGGTCCACAAGTCCCAACTCCTCGTTTCAGCAGCCGCCTCTCTCTGACCGTTTGCTTTTCCTTGACTGTCGCTAACTCCACTCTGTTGGCTGCTTTGGGACCTTGCCTTTCCTCGTTTTCTTTATGTCTAGGAGGAAATCTCGCGTGCAAGCCCTTTGTGTGTGTTTCGCGCCAAAACAGACTAAGGAATCCCCTGATTGATGCTCACTCACACCCACACCCACAGAATGAATGCCCACCATCGTGCCACATTGATCTATATGATCTAATCCTAAAGTTATCTTTCTGAAAAAAAAAGCTTTTTTTCCTCTCATATTTTACGGCTGGCGAAAGCTAAGAAATAAATCAATTGAAATATATTTGCAGCAAGAAGAATTCATAGGAGTTCAATTGTACAAACAATTTTTGGTTGATGAGTTTCTATGAAAATAAAGATTTTTATTTGGAGATTCGCCGATTATAGTAATAGAGTTGGGTGAGGTAGACTGGCCTTTCGATCCTTGGTCGGCAACCCAACCTTAAAATTGCTCGGCCGTTCTTATTTTGTTGTTCCGTTTATACAAAAAAATAAAGATTTTTATTTGGCATTAAATAATCCACAAAAGTTTATATTCCCAGAAATAAACATTCTTGTCGATTTGGTAAAATATGCGGAATAGTGTAGTGAATCTGAAAGGCAGAATCTGCATCAGTGAAGTGTACCTGCAAGGCGGTATGAGTTACATCCCTTAGAAAATATCATCTAAGTTTCGGGTGGACGAGAGAAGAAAAGAGGGAACGCTGAGTGAGTGAACGCGTCGAGGAAGAAAGAGACAGGAGAGCAGAGGAAGGAGGCCGAAGAAGAAAGAAGGACTTTTTATTAAGAAGTTGATTTCACGTGTTTTTCTTGTTGTCAAGGAGGCATGCCCTTCACCCTATTTTGTGTATTACATTCATCCAAAAAACAATTTAAATTACAAATAGTTTACTATTTTCTAAAAATTAACTCTTAGAATTTTTTTCTTTCTTAAAGGGAGTCCCGAAGTGAGGCGGCTTGACTGCGAGATCGCAGTAAGCGATTTCGAACTTCAGTCACGCTATTACGTTCATATTTGTACTGTCACGTGGTCTGCGACTGATAGGAGAGAGGTAAGATCAATTTCCCAATACCTCTCCGTGTTTGAATTAACCGGCCTCAAAGATTGACCGTTAAAAGAAAGATGAATAAAGGTCAATTCCTCGCGGCCGAAGTAACGAATCCAGTTAGAATGTAGGTCAAGCTATCTGCACTCCATAACACCAACCGGGTGGATAGAGAAGGAGACATAGAGGTCCGTATAGTAGTCCGAATGAATCGCATGACAGGGTGAGGAAGAAAAAAGAGGCCAAATGAGTGGCCAGAAGCCTAAAGCTGGAAGCAGCACCCTTTTTGTCAGAGGAAATAGGAATAAAGAATTCAGTTTTTAGGACGGAGGTCGCCGTGAGAGGACGTGTGATTTGATGTCAAACTCCGGGCGAAGAAGCGGAGCCGAGTTTCAGGACAGCAGTTGGCGTGACAAGATGTATTGAAACTGTCACCGAAACTCCAGGGAAAAGCGGAAAGAATCTTGGACAAGAAGATAACCGGTGCCTTCAAGCCAAGCTCCTCAGAATCCCGCTAGCCCGTGAAAGAAAAGAAATCTCAGAAGAAACCCGTCGAAGAAGCTAAGTAAACCTTAAAACCGTTTTCGCCCTCCACCCTTCCTAAGTATTGCAATTATATGCTCTCCTTCTCCCAATTTAAAGAAAGAAGCATATAAAGAATCATATGCATTAAGAAAAGAAGAGAAATAGAATGAAAAGATTAATTTCATAAACTCTAAACATATGAATAGACTTTGCTACCTTTTCAAGGTTCCAGAGAAAAGACAGAAAAGAGAGAAAAGAAAACGAAAGAGAGATATTTGTGTTTAAGTTTTGTCTGCTGGTAACATAGCCGGCATCTTAAATATTTGTTCGGCCTGCACGTATTAAAAACCTTGTTATATCTTAAATGTCCCCTCGTGTCGAAATTTATTCGTTGTATTGTTTGCCTATCGAGTTGCCTTCTTTTGCATGTCCCTTTTCAGCTTAATTTCGCCTTAATTTATTCTCGCTAAATGTCCTATTCACCTTTAAAAATATTACACGGGAAATTGGAATTGTCGACTATGATAAATAATAATATTATATCTGAACCTAGAGGTCCATGTCTTCTGTTAGCCTAGTCGGTAGGAAGACAATGTGGCCTGGTGTGTGTGTGTAACGTGAAATTTGGAAACCCCTTACCAGCGGCGGTCAGTCTAACCCCAAATTAACCCCCACATTATCTGCCAGTTCCCATGTGCCCGAAGAAGGAATCTTAAGTGGGACTTATTTTGCGAGGTATCAAGTGCCAGACTGCCCCGACTTCACACGTGCGAAAAATAAACTCCCGTCCTGGGATAAATATTTTTGTACCGTTACAGTACTAATAACCCTGGAAAATGTAAGAACCTTTATATCCTCCAGCTATGAGTTTAAATAGTACCGCTACTATTCTTCTACAAGAAGGGATTTGGCATAGAATAACCCTCGAAGGGGAATATGCCATTAAGCAAAGAAACCAATCTTTCTTTATTTTTAATTGATTGATGCCTTTAAATTAAACCTATTTTTCTCGTGTGATATCAAATGCAGGGCATATAGCTGCCTTTAATTATGATGATCATCCTTCTACGTTTTGTGAGTTTTTCACCCAAGTAGTAAGTGGATGTTTTTCACTGGAGTCGGAATAACACAAGTCTCATCAGTTCTCCCGGACTCTTCAAAGTATTCTAGCTGATTCCCATCGTATTGGGGTCTGAGCTGTCAGAATCCTTTTTTCATTTTCCTGTCTCAACAAAAATCAAGTGCTGTACTTCATATCTAAGGGAGTCTGACGTCTTTAATAGCGATATTTTTGGGTGGTTGAAAAGGTTATTACTTGATCCCAATGGCGGAAAGGAACAACAGACTTGTTAATCACAAAACCCACCAGTGTTTATTTTCAACATATGACTTTCTCTCTGGGACCAGTCCCAAAAGGAAGGTGTGGTGTGACCTTGTTCAGTCTGCGGTGGAAAACGAGACACCCTTTCATTAATATTTCGTTACCCTCCTCCAAAAGCGGGAAGTATTTTCCATGTTGAAAATCTGAATTCAATTGCATATAATTCGTATTTTTAAAAGTTCATGTGATTATCGTAAGCCAATCAACAAACGTCTACTCAATTTCCTCTATTCTCAAGCTTTTGCTTTGGTAAAATCATTTTTTGGGAACAAATAACAAGTATTCCTATCTAATACTCAAAATCTATATACAATTATATAGTTTCAAGTAATTACTTCTATGTATAATAATCATTTCTTTGCTCGCGGTGATGGGGTTTCAAGTATTCCAATTTAACACAAATAATTTGCGCACAGTTATCTGGTTAAAAGTATTTCAAGGAATTATATGATTTCAAGAATAATTTAAAGATATATCTATATCGATGGGACACAAACAAGTACTACCAGTCAAAGCCAGAGTGGACCTGGGAGTAATGGTAATAAAATGGTGACTCCATACTCTTTAGAGCTTCAAAACTGGGACCTCACCACTCGATGCAGTTTAGTGTCATATCCAGGACTCTCAATTTAGTGGGTATGTGTGTATGTGTCGTGGAGATCTTACTTCTTTGCAGTGGATACAGTCAGCGTACTTTAAGCACCACCGACGGGGCATTCATTGTGAATTTTTCCTGTGGTGGCATTAGATAACTTACATTATTGAATTCTAATTGTTATTCTCAATGACAATTTGGCCCAGTCTGCTGGGGCTGTAGAATACACCGACTGCATCTCTGCAGAGGGGTAAGATCACCCGCTAATGAGTGTCCTAGATAAGACACTAAACAATCTGATGGTGAGGTTCCGGTAATACTGGAGCTTTATTGCCATTGATCCCAGGTCCACTCCGGCCCGGAGTGGTTGCACCTGATAGTGTCCTATCTAGGGGTCAAATAGAACTAAACTGTGTGCTAGAGCTGTTTTGACATTTAAACTGCGTACTTATGCTTAACTAAATTGTTTGAAATAGAACTGTTTTTACATTCAACTGTGTAGAAATAAGTGACTGATGTTTAATTGAATTGTCAGTGATTCATAGCAATACTTGGAACCATTTTAACTTTGTTGATATGCTAAACTGAATAGCTTGAAACAGAAATGTTTTTAACATTTAAAATCTGTATTTATACTGAACTGAATTCTTTGGAATGGAACTGTTTAAAAATGGATTTGGTATTAGATAACCTACAATGGTTGATGTGCCATAAAACCAAAACGAACAACTGTTAATCACATAAATCTCCTAGTATTCTCTTTAAATCTCTTATTCTATTCTTGATTTGGTTTCTTGGAATATCAACCTTTGTGGATTATTTAATGCCAAATACATTCTTGTAGAAGAACAGCTGTGATACTATTTAACCCATAGCTTGGAAGAATAAGGGGGTTCATGTCCTTTCCTGGGGTATTAGTCCAAAAGGGAATGTAATAGCGCGACTGGAGTTCGAACTCGCTAGCTATGACATCGGAGTTCAGTTCGTTAGCCATTACGCCTCTTGGACTCACCGTATTCTATTTTTAGTCACCGATTTGTTTAACAAAACTAATTATTTGTATTATATAGGAATACTTGATACTATATAACTGTGCAAACAAATGATTTTTATTAACTAGGAATTTACTTGAAACCATATTGTGTCGAAATTATAAGTATTCATAATTGTTACTTGAAGCTATAATTGTTTACGAATGATTATTATCATTAGTCGCTTGAATCCATTGCTTGAAAAAAAAAGAAGAAAGGCTGTCTTTGGTATCAAATAACACAATAAGTTTTGCAAGTTGTAAAACCAACCAACCAACCAACCAACCTATTACGTAACATTTAAAAGAATATTTTTTAAAATTTCGCAACACAACAATACAAGGTTGCGTTGCAGTCACCAAAATCTGCAAACAGTGAGAAGCATGAAAGTTGCACCCATTGCACATCAGCTATCCAGCCCCGGCAGTTTGATAGTTCTCGAATTTAAAAAAAGATGTTGAAAAGCCCTCGTTTTTCATCCGATGTTCGAAATTGAATTTGGTGTTAGAAATGCAGAATATTTTTGTGTTCGAAAACAAAAAAAATAATGTCTTTTTATGTGCAAAATGAAAAAGTGATCATAATATCTGAAATAAATGTATAAGCCTAAAGAGTGGCGATGCTGAAAATTATTTTTGTGATTTTATAGGAAGAATAAATTTATTTCCTTTTAATACCAGTTTCATTGTTCTGACTGGTTTTAAATGATTTATCAATTTAATTTCATACTTAATTTTCATTCTTATTTCATTATTTTATCTGACCGAAAACTTGTTTTATAGGATTGAAGATCTTACTAGTAAATCTGCCTTCATATGCATATAAATATACATATTAATTTTGATATCAGTTTCAACATTCTATCTAGCCCAGTCAGAAGGGGCTGCAGAATACATTGACTGTATTTCTGCTGAGGAATAAGACTCCCCGAACGTGTGTTCTGGATATGACACTAAACAATCTGATGATGAGGTTTCAGTAATGCTGGAGTTTTAGGGGATGGGGAGTGCTCCTTCATTGTCATTGCCCCCAGGTCATCTCTGACCCGGAGTGGTAGTACCAGATAGGGTCCAATCAATGGGTCAAACAGAGCAGTGTGACATTCAGACAGCGTACTTATGCTAAATTGAATCGTTAAAATAGAACTGTTTTTACATTCAACAGTGTGAACAAATGACTGATGTTTCAATTGAATTATTAGTGATACATAGCAATACTTGGAGATATCTAACTTTGTTGATATGCTAAACTGAATTGTTTGAAATAGAACTATTTGATCATTTGAATGTTTGTAAACAAATGCTTGAGATTTAATTGAATTTTTAGCGATGCATAGCAATACTTGAAAACATTAAACTGTGTGCCAGCAAATGATTGATGGTAAATAAAATCCTTCGTATTTGATAGAAATAAGTAAAACCATTTTACTATGAGAAAAAAAAATGAGTTTAGGCACTTTTAAAAATTTTATCAGCAAAGTATGTATAGAAATTAGATATTTGATTTATACGTATAAAATGATTTGTCAGTAAATAACCTACAATGCTTGATATGGAAGTAGATATGGATCTGACTCCGACAGTATGAAGAAAGTAGAAAAAACAGAATTATCCAAATTAGACGAATTTATTTTGATGTAACGCCATCGTTAAACGTTTCGGTCTTAATAACTGTTGGGTATCACCTACCTTTTCAGCATAATGAGCTGTTCCATCTGCCATATATGGCAGTAGCGGAGATCAGTCTAGAAGAATAAGCCTACGAGTCAAACCAGAAGAACCGTTCCTATTGTTGAAGTATATCATTACTCTATCACTAATCCTATGTTCTTATTACTAACAGTCTTTCTCTTGTAAATACTCTTTCCTGTAAATATAACTATTGTCCTCACATATCGTAGTTTCTCTTATTATTACTACTACTTGTGTTCACTAACCAGAACACAACAATAACCTTCATCAGGACTTTGATATCATGAGAATTGTTCATACAGCGATGGATGCTTGTCGAGATAACAGGAGCAAATAAAATTGTATATAAAGAAAAAGATATAAACGTGCATTTAGAAGTATTAAGTACGTGTTTGGCACGTGGAATGATATTTGAAAATGTTGGATTTTGAAGTCATCCATGTAAGATGTCGTGTAAAAATGTATTTGGGATTTGTTTTTCCAAAAATGCTTGATATGCCATAAACAAAGCCAAAGCAAACCAAAGCAAACCAAAAATCAACATTCTATTTGGTCTAAACATTTTTTTATAGGATTGAAGATCTTATTTATCAATCAATACTCGTACTTCATTTTAATGCTAATTTCGTTATTTTATTTTAAAACGTTTTTTATAGGATTGAAAACCTAATTTGTAAATCAGCCCACACACACACACACACACACACACACACACACACACATATATATATATATATATATATTTATATATACTCAAGAGTATTGTCTGGATATTTCATTTTTGATGTTTTGATGAGGTTTACGAAAGACTAACTCGAAGGGAAAAGTTTATATGAAACAACGTTTTTGATCTACTTTAGCTCATAATATCAGAAGAAATCTCACAAAATTTTGTTTTTGTTTTCTCGCATTTCGTGAACGTTTACCTGAGGTAAGTTCCTCATCGATAAGTGTATCGAATTATATTTACGCCCTCTAACTTCAGCTAAGTTAACTTTTTTTGGTTTTTCGTTTTCTTTTATCCCTACGGTACCACAGCAAAAGCCGATCCTATACCCAGAGTAAGTTTTATTTCCTATTTCTTAAGTGATAATTGCGTATGATCATATCAATACGTATATTAACCTTTTCGGTCCAGATAGGACACGCACTTAAATTCTTATTTAATCTTTAATGTTAAAAGTGTTTATATAAATGTTTTAAATTAAAATGATGAATTTAATAACTGCAGTATAATGCACGACTTTTTAAGACCAACTTCTCACCGAAAAACAAGGTGTCGTTCATTACATGAGATATGTTTTTGAAACGTTTAAGTTTACCTTGTTTCTAGCCTAACCTTAGCGTAACTTCAATCCAAACTATTCCGTCATAGCCTCAACGTAAACAAAATAGTTTATACTTAACAATGTTTGCTATTCATAACACCTGTTCATGAAGTATGTAAAAATATTATAAATAGTAAATAAAGTTATGTAAAAACTTTTTTATCAGCTGATCTTTGTTTTGAACCTTCGAGATGATACTGTTTGTTTTCGTATAAAAAAAAGTTAATAATGATTCACAACGTTTCTAAATCATATAAGTAATCATTATGTTATCATTGTTATTGTATATAATTGATGAGGGTTTAAGTTGGCTCTTGGTGACACAAAAGATCATTACCTCCTGTATAAGACAAATAGTACTGATATTGGCCATAAGATAGCGTGATCAAAGTAGCATATAACACGAGTGCAAAAAATTTAAATCTATTTTCGACCTCGACAATGCCTTTCAACAGATCTGACTCCTGTCCGCACGAACAAGGGCCTTGCACCACCAACAACCTCGTGTCTCATGGCACATGATAGCATTTCTCAAACGTATGTCTTCCTTTAACACTTCCATTCTCTCTTATATGTACGTATATAAAAGATTCTGCAGCTTACACTAATGACTCTTTCAACCACATTAGGACAATTTTCTACATAAGCTCTCTATGTGCGGTTTTTTTTTTTTTTTTAGAATTTCATGTCATTCAATAAAGTTAGCTCAGGCAATAAAATGTTAATTTGTCGTGAATTATTTTTACATTATTTGGCAAGAGGAAGAATATTCAGCCCCTTTCATTTTCTCTGCTACAACCGTTGAAATTGTTGTTTCTCACGCTTTAAATGCCAGCCGTCGTTATGATATACAAATACGATATACAAATACGACAAGCACTCGAAAACAACCTATTGTTGTCGGTAGACTAGCCTCCACTACATGTGTTTAACCGGCTCGTTGGCCTAGTGGGTAGAGTATTTGCCAATGGTTCGGAGACCTGGTTTCAATCCCAGGTCACGTCATACCAAAGACTTTAAAAATGGTACTTGATACTTCCTTGCTTAACACTCAGCAATATAAGGTACGTATCAAGGGTAAAGTGGAGCAATCCAGAGAAAGGAGTAGCGCCCTCCCCTACACCTCGGTGTAGTTGCTATTGAAAAGGGAGCCCTCTACTAAGGTCACCAACTTTACTTACA
The DNA here is from genome assembly GCA_963585895.1 of Sepioteuthis lessoniana. Classification (NCBI taxonomy): domain Eukaryota; kingdom Metazoa; phylum Mollusca; class Cephalopoda; order Myopsida; family Loliginidae; genus Sepioteuthis; species Sepioteuthis lessoniana. The sequence goes on along the minus strand of OY757910.1, from coordinate 89,219,636 downwards.
TATGTTTGGAATATTTAAGAATATACTGTAGGCTATAATAAGGTCGAGACTACATTGTTTAATCAAGTTATTGAATTGATTTTTTATTATATTACAATAGTCTTGCGAGTATAAATAAGTATTTGAACGTTTTCTTTTTATGTCATTAGACATTGAAGATCTATTGTTATAGGTTAGCATAGACAAAAGTTAGGTTGGTTGGTTGGTTGGTTGGTTGTTTTGTTTTACTGTGTATCAACCATTTTCGGGTCATTTAACGTCGAATAAAGTTATTTTGATAAAAGTTTTAAACAATTCAGTTTAGTATAAGCAAAGTTTTTTTTTTGTTTACACACAGTTAGATATAAAAACAGTTAATTTCAAACAATTCAGTTTAGCGTAATTATGTTCTATTTAACTCATAGATAAGACCCTATCAGGTGCAACCACTCTAGGCCAGAGTGGACCTGGGAGCAATGGCAATGAAAGGGCACTCCGCATTCCCTAAAACTCCAGCATTATTGAAGCCTCATCATCAGATTGTTTTGTGTCATATCCAGGACACTTGTTGAGGTGAGCCTTACCTCTCTGCAGAGTTGCTGCCGAATGGACAACAAAAGTCAGGTTTCATTCATTACATTCAATATATGATAAAAACAGCTTTTTGTGGCTTAAAAATTAGGGGTTGTTCATAACAAAAAATTGTTCATTTCATGAGTAAATACAGTCACTTTAAATCACTACCGAATTAACTACTTAATTAAGTTCAATTGAATTTTAACTACATTTTGATTTCAATTTATTGTAATTATCTAAAAAATAAACTAAAGCTATTAATTCTTTAAAAATAATATCAAATGAGATACTTGATTTGATATTTAATTTTGATATTAAGGATGTTTCACAGGTTTCTGTTAATACACATAAGTAAATTTTGAAAGTCGTGTAAAGTGCTACTAAAGAGAAGAATGATAAAACAGAACTTTTTCTCGCTTTTGCTGTTATCACATCATTTCAGCCGATTCATTCTTCGGTCTTCTGTAGATGTCCAATCTGCATGAAAAGAGGGAATTATTTTTTCTTTTCGGTTGTGAAGCAGTCTCCTTCTCTCTCTCTCTCTCTTGTACACACACACACACACACACATATATATATATATATATATATATATATATATATATATATATATATATGTAGATAGATAGATAGATATAAAAAGCTGTAAGCTCACGCTGAACCTCCCGAAAAACAAAACAGAAAAAAATGCCCTCCAAACAAACACGTAAACAAACACACAAACAAACACGCAAGCAATTAAAAAAAAACACTGAAAAACAAAATAAAGCAAAACAATGAAACTGAAAAAACAAAAAACAAAACAAAAAAAACAAAAAAAAAAAAACGAAAAAGACAAAAAATAAAAACAACAACAAAAAACAAACAAACGAATAAAAAGCCAAAAAAAAAAACAACAAACAAATAAAAGAAAAAGAAACAAAAACTGAAAAAAAAAAAAAAGAATTATAAAAAGAGAAAAGCAAAAAAGTTTCGTTTCCACTTTTATATGCATAAACTGACTAGAAGGGATAATTAAATATCTTATATTTGTCTCTGCCTCCTGCCTGACAGGACTTGACACAAAGTCAATGACTCGAACTTCGGAGGATAAGGAAGGGGCAGGTTGGGCACGAGGTGAGGCTCGATCCCAGCTGGTCTATGCTGCACTTAGTGCAATGTGAGCCTGCAGCTAAATATCTTTTTCTACCAAATAAATCTAAATAAATAAATCTTTGTTTCATGACAAACTTTTACGATAGTTTTTATCTTCCCTCTCAGGTCTATCTGAAAGCCGCTGGGTTCTCTCGTATATTTTTTACATAGTAAAGGGAATAGAATCGAGTGGGCTTTTGTATCGACGACTAGAAGGTTTATCTTCATATATTTGTCATATCTGAGTACCAAAACTCACCGCCACAATTATTTGAGTAAGAGGAGCTCAATTCGGGCACTTATACCTGAGGAAATGTTTTTTTAAATATTTCCTAATACAAACAATGTAAAACAATTTACTTGCACTTGCGCGTGTTTTTGGTTGTCGAACCAGAACCAGAGAGAGAGAGAGAGAGAGAGAGAGAGAGAGAGAGAGAGAGAGAGAGAGAGAGAGTTTGACTTTACCGAGCCGTATATTAGCTATTTTGGGCATGCCACCTAGTAGCCATTAGAAGTACTATTTGGAAGTCAAGGGACATAATCCTTACGCCTTGAAGTTTCAAATTTAGAAAAAAGCTTTATTAAAATAAACAAATATCAATAAGATATATTGACCTTTAATTAATAAACGGGTGAGATAATTAAATAGATAACATAAGCAAAGATAATCAATGAATGGATGGATAAAAAACAAAAAATAGCAAACAATAAAAATATAAACAGAAATAATGATTGAATGAGAAATAAACAAACTTGGTTGAAGGATTGGGTTAAAAACATCACAAAAAATTTTATTGGAAGCCTTCTCTCGCGCCAAAAAAAAAAAAAAAAAACCCAACTAAAACAAAACAAAACAAAACAAAAACCAAACAAAAACAAAAAAGCAAATTAAAAAAATAATTAGGAATGTTTGAAAGAATGAAAAAAAAAGAATGAAAAAAGGAAGTAATGAAATAAACAATGAATGAGTTGGGATAATGAAAAAGAAATGAATAAATACAAAGAAATACAGAAAGAAAGAACAATAGAAAAATGACTAGAGAAAGATAGAAAGAAAGAATGAAAGACAATAGAATATACATTTTTTAGCCTTAAAATAATCAACAAAAACATACATAAGAACATTCTAGAAATTTTGGATCAAAACCGCATTAGCATTGAAGTTACATTTTTATATTTTTCAACTAATCAGCTAAAACCATAGAATAAGAACATTCTAGAAAATCCGGATAAGAAACTAATTAACAGAAAATTTTTAGGCACTAAAGCAAATAAGTAAAAATACGAATCTGATTGGTCAAGAAATGTCTACGCGCTTAAATTGTAGGACCTACAATAAAACTATTTTTCATCCACTACTAAAGTATAAATAACAAAGAATTTAATCAACCAGGTCAGTTTTCGGTCATTCAATTCATTACTTCCACGGCCTAAGTGTTATTTCGTCTACTACCAAAAAGACTTTTCACTAGAGGTCATGAACGAGCAGCAGGGAACCGCGATATAGACTCAAAGGGAAAGGCTTGCGACTTTCTTTCATCAATGCGACACGTTGTCGCCAAAATCTTAAGAAAAAACACAGTGCGGACTTAATGAAAGCAAAGACCCATACTCACGGCCCCTCATTCATATACACACACATACCTACATATGTAAGTTTTTATCCAACTTACTTCGGCCAACCATAGAACCATTCATTTGATAGACTTTATTAACATGTAAACACATACACACACACTACACACACACACACACACACGTGTGAACAACCCTATTTTCATTTAACTAGCTATAACTGTATTTCTACAAAGGCCCCTCGCACATTATGTTTCTCATTTATTTTCATTCCAGTTTTGTCATGAATATTAAATTGCTTGTTTCTTAATGTTCGTTGTTGTCATATTCCATTTGTTTTACGTGATTGTAAAAATTCGTGTTGTATTGGTGGTGGAACTAATCGTGAAGTAATACCCGTAAAATACGGACGAGAACTCACTCTCACTCGCTACATGCACCCACTACAAGACTAAAAGAAAGAAAGAATAAATGAAAAAAAAAAAACCCAACGAGAGAAAGAATAAATAAATGAGAAAAAAATGTTATTGAGTTCTATTTGACTTATCAGGCACAACCACTTCGGGCCAGAACAGACCTAGGGAGGATGGCAATGAAGGGAAACTCCGCATTCCGCAAAACTCAAGCATAACTGAAGCCTCACCATCAGATTGTTTTGTGTCATATCTAGGACACGCGTTGGCTGTGGTGGGAGACCTTACTCCTCTGCAGAGATGCAGTCGGTGTATTCTACAGCCTCATCCAACTGGGCAAAATCAATTTGAGATCCAAGTATATGAAATCATATATGTGTATGCAAACAAACGAATATTATTAAATTGAAATAGTTAATTGAAACCATAAAATTGTCTACAAATGATGTGTATGGGATAGAGACATTCGAAACTATATAACTCTGTGAAAATTATGTGTTAAATAGGAATAATTAATATCCCATAACTATGTGCTTACAAATAGTTATTTTTAAAAAATGAAATGAAACTATGAAAATATTTACGATTGTAAAAATGAAACCCTGATACATAAAGGTGTAAATATAATCTTACAATGTAATTGGTTCCTTAAACTCTCGATATAAAATAATACTAGACACGTTGATATGTCGTTAAAATCAACTAAACATTTTTGGGTACAGACACAGGCAGACAGAAAGAAAAAAAAAAGAAAGAAGGAAAAATTAAGCTGGAAACAGATAATCATTTTGTAGTAAAGTGAGAGATTTAAAAACAAAGCAAAAAAGACTGAAAAAAGTAGACTTTTACTGGTTCTGTGAAAGTTAGCCAATAGGGAAACAAATCTTTATCGTTATTTTTGCCTAGACGACAGTTACAGGCGAGTAGTTGGCCAACGTGCTAATTCTCTTTACTGCTAACCATTATGGCATACTAGAGACAAGAAATTTTTGTCCAGACATCTCTGACAGAATATTTAATTCATTTTTATAGTTTATATTAGTTATTTAGATGTTCTCTCAGACACATTTAGCCCATAAATTCTGAGGAAACCCAATTTTCTTTTAATAGACTAAGGCGTAGCAGTTAATAACCAAAACTTTTTTTTCTAAAGTGATTTTTACGTCAGCTACATTCTAAAATCTCGATAATGAAGTGAGATCTCGCCTACAGCGGGAAGTGTATCTGAGACTTCCGGTAAAAGTCTTCCGATCGTATAAAATCATTTTTTTTTATTCCTTTAAAAAGTTAAAAAAGAAAAGCTTGAGTTATTAAAGAATTATCAGAACTTGTGAAAGAATTTAACGAGGGATTTTTCAGAGATAAATGAATCCGATTGTAAGAATTTTATTTTGTGGGTAATATTCCTATCTTACTTATATAAATCAATTGGAACTACTTTTTAAGATGTCTACACATTGTTATGAGTTATGAACAATTAAAGAAGACATGAAGCTGCAAATCTGTCGGACTGATGCATGAGGTAGTTGCATATTTCCCATTGGTATCACTGGTCAATGTTCGAGCTCAGGAAAAAAACTAAGAAATTGTGATTTTTAACGCAAATAAGTCCTCACACTTAGGCATAACACAATCTTTCTATTTTAATATGCTAAAAACGGGGTTTCAACACTGCGTAGTTCAGTAATTAGGATTATATTATAAAATAGGTAAAGATGAAAATTAACTATCGAAAAAAATTCAGGGGTGTACTTATTCATAGGCGATGGTAGGCGCGCTTAGTTTCGTAGGAAATAAGATTGGTGATTCGAGTTCAAATTCTGGACGATTCTGATTGGATTTCACTTTGCGCTAATGTCGTTGGAAAAGGAATCGATCCACCTGTTCCCCACCTCAGATATGGGTAAATAGTAGGGCAGACTGCGTTTTTTTTAGCCTTGATACAGCAACCAGTCTCGGAGAAGAAAAACTCTGAATTCAAACTAGCTTTACTCTGCTTGATATTTTCTTTGTATCACACACTTCCTATGGAATTGGGTAAATCTATCTATCTATCTATCTTCAATTTTTCATATTCAGTGGTACAAAAGGAAAGATAGTCGGGGCAATCTTGGTTAGGCAACCAGTCCAGGAGAAGGAAAAACTTTGAATTCCGTCTAGTTGTATTCCGCTTAAAAATTGATCTTTTGTCGTATGGCAAGAACATACAAACGCACACACGCACATACACTCACAAAAATACGTATTAGCACACATACACACATACATACACACATATATACACAAACACACAGAAGCACACATACATACACATACACACAAAGACGTATACATACACACAAACAAACACACAAGCACGCATACACATATCTATTCACAAACACACACACACAAGCATACATACATTTATACATACACACATACATACACAAACGCACACAAGCACACATAAACACAAGCACACATACACACACTCAAATGCACAAACAAACACACACAAAACACATAAACACACACAAACACAAACGTACACATACATACAAACATGTTCATACACACACACACACACACACAAATACACACACAAACATGCACAAACACAAACCTACGCATATATACATACAAACACGTACACATATATAAGTAAAGTTGGCGACCATAGTCGAAGGTGACCCGAAGGCTTCCTTTTCAATAGCTTCTACACCCAGGAGTTGGGGAAGGTGCTACTCCTTTCCCTGGATTGCTCCACTTTACCCTTCATCCGTACCTTATAATGCTGAGTGCTAAGCAAGGCAGCATCAAGTACCATTTTTTGAGTCTTTGGTATGATTCGACCTGGGATTGAACCCCGGTCTACCAGACCATTGGCAAACACTCTACTCATTAGGCATATATACACACATACGAACGCACACACACTCAAACACATAAACTCACGCATACACAAACACACACATACACACACACACAAACACGCGCGCACATAAAAAAGTACACAAATACCTTTACTTTTTGAATACTGACTCATGATTTGCACTTGTGTTAGTCGTATGCAAAAAAAACTGATTAGAAATGAAAGCTTTAAAGATTTCTTGGCACGTTACATGCTTTTACATTAAAAGAAAAACAAAAAAACAAAAAGAGCATTTATAACTCCTGTTGTTTGTCAAACATTTAAATATTCTTTTGAGGAATTTTGTCTCGAGGACATGTTTAAAATCAATGACATAAATGTTGGGGGTCCTTAAAAAAAAAAAAAAAAAGAAATGCAGGGAGTGTCTTTAATAAACGACGATAAAATATAATCTGGTAACCCAGATGAAATAAAACAGATATTATGCGCTTGTATATATTTTCCTGTCCCTCTCTGTGCACGCACGCACGCACGCGCATGCGCACGTGTATTTATATATTCTCTATGCATGCATATTGAGATTTCTTAGTCAATGCACATAATTCTGAGGTGAATTGATTGAATATTAAACAGCGAACATTTTTTTAAATAGAAATTCAGCTAATTATTGCGTGTCAGGCTACAGATTTATTGATGGACACACAAACACACACACGCATATATATATATGTATATATATATATTAATAGGTTGAGTGTTCGCCGATGGCCCGTGAGACCGGGGTTCAATCCCAGGTCGTCATACCAAAAACTCAAGAAATGGTACTTCATACCTCCTTGCTTAATACTCAGCATTATAAGGCACGTATCAAGGGTAAAGTGGAGCAATCCAGGAAAGGGAGTAGCGCCCTTCCCTATACCTAGGTGTAGTAGCTATTGAAAAGCGAACCTTCGAGTCAGCCTCAACTACGATCGCTAACTTAATTTTACTTTCATTATATATATATATATATATATATGTGTGTGTGTGTGTGTGTGTGTGTGTGTTGGAGAATTTATGTATATCAGTGTATACATATTTTATAGACATAAAAATATATGCATGCATATGTTTGTATTTGTGCATGAATATTTGCATTAGCTTAAAAATCGTTTTGTACATTAAATATGTGTGTATGCATGTATGTACGTGTGCGTGTGTGCGCGTGCGTGTGTGTAAGTGTGTGTTTGCATATGTCTATTCATATTTATTAACGCTTGCATATGTATATAGATTTAAAAAGATGCATACACGTGTGTGAACGTTTTTATATGAATATTTTATCTATCTATATATCTGTCAGCACGCACGCACGCAGACAGACGAAGGGATTGAAGAAATATATTCTTAGTTTCTACAGGCATGCGCAAATATGCAGATGTAACACTAGTAATAGTTAATTCAGCTTCCGGTCCAACAAATGGCTTTTAAGTCTTAAGTTTGTTGTCTTGGTGACGGTTGAATTTTGACATGTTAGAAGCAGTTTACAAATCCCATATAATGTTAATAATATATTTGAACAAAAAATAATTCTTTTTTTCATATATAAACACACACACACACACACACACACACACACACACACACACACACACACACACACACACACATACACACACACACACACACACACACACAATAAAAAACAAACAAACAAAAAACTAAAAAAAAAAAAAAAAGAACGAATGTCAACCTTTGGAAGCGTGAATCATATCTGTTTTGAATCCATGAATGGAATCTGATATTTTAAAAACATTTTAATTGCTTTCCTAATTTCATTTTTGTTGATATATTTTTTTTACTTGTCCCTTTTTTTTCAAATTTTGAGAATAAATATACGTGTCATGCCTGGCAGATTTCTTTACTAAATTTTAATGTGCAATAATGCACACACACACACACATATAGATATGCACATTTACATACTGTTAACAAGTATTCTACTGACATAATTTGCTTCCAAAATAGGAATATTGAGTAGGAAGTATCAAATTTTATCGCAATTGACATAACAAGTCATTTAATCATGTGTTATATATAATTCTGAATGTTGAATATGAGGACATTTTTAAATTTCTTTCAAATAGAATTGTTTAATGAAAAAAATCTTGTTGAGAATCAATAATGGAGACTGAAAAGATAAACTTACTTTGATATTTATTAGAATTCCCTAACTTTTAAGTTAAATTGAATTTTTGCTTCCAGGTCAAAATAATTAGTGGTCCCTGCAAAACGCAGATCATGTAAACCAAGTATTTAGCATGTTATCTTTTTTATTATTTGGTATGAATATTAACAAGATAGTACTTGTCATAAGTATTTGAACAAACAGACGACTTGGTTCTCATTACTTGAACTTGAGAGTTAAAAACAAGTACATTATAAGTAAAGTTGGCGACCGTAGTCGAGGGCAACCCGAGGATTCCTTTTTTAATCGCTACTACACCGAGGAGTAGGGGAGGGTGCTACTGCTTTACTTGGATTGCTCCACTTTACCCTTGATACGTACCTTATATCGCTGAGTGTTAAGCAAGGAGGTATCAAGTACCATTTTAAAAGTCTTTAGTATGACGCGAGGTGGGATAGAACCCAGGACCACTTGGCCAATGAGCCGGTTTAAGTACATTATACAGATCCAAAATAACTTATTAGTTTGGGTATTCATACAAATAGCAAAGGGAGTTTAACTTTTCAATCTTTTTGATCAATTCGGAATGAGATTTTAGAATAATAGAAAATATATTTTTAATTTTATTCAACAATCTTATTAAAAGAGAAAAAACACTTTCAGTTGTACACTTGAAAATGATAAAAGATGGTTTAAAACACTTGCGAAGAACAATTTCGACAATTTCTATCATCATCATCATGATCATGATCATGTCGTGCTACAAGCACGGATCTCCCTAACCTTCTCTCGCCACCTGTCTCTATCGTCCATTGCTCCCGGGAGGTATTTCAGACGACATCCTGTATCGGCGCAGAGCTGTTGTACATATATTCTAGCTGGTCGTCCTGCCTTTGCTCGTCCATGTGCAGGGGCCCACAGGACTACATTGCTCATGAGTTCGTCCTTACTTCTTCAGCAATGTCCCGCATGTCAGGTTCGTCTAACTTTGTTAGTTTTCATGATGGGTGGTAGGTGACCGCACAGCTGCTGGTTTGTAGGGTGTTGCCTCCAGGACTTGTTTAATATGGCTCGCAGCATTCTTGTGTAATTGCCGTCAAACTTTTTTCCCCATACATTTAGTTAACGTCCATGTAGTGCATCCATACAGCAGTATCGACACGACCGCTGCTTGGAAAAATCTGCGTTTTAGTTTGTCGGTCAAGTCTGAGTTCCAATGAGCGATTGCTTTCCATACCTTTGCTAGTCGTGTGTTGACATCATTGTCTGTTGATGAGACGCCGATTCCGAGTTAGGTGAACTTGTCCACTAGTTTCAGAGGACCACCGTTTGGTGTGGAGATGTCGCCTGTTTGATTAAAGCACATGTATTCTGTTTTGTCAGCGTTGACATGGAGACGTATGCTACCAGCCGCTTGTTCCATGCTATGTAATAGGGATTCGGCTTGGGCGGGTGAATTTATCCGTAATAGTTTTCTTCCTTCTGCTTCTTTCCTTTGCCAACTTAAACCCGTTTTCTTTCATCAAATCTATACATGTTCTAAGAGCATAGTCTTGACGAATAGAAATTGTATGGGACATATACCTCATATAATTTCTATACCAACTTGAATATAACATATAGCCTTATGAGAAAGTTAGTAAATATATTGAAACAAATCTAGTCTGTTAAGTCGGACCTGTCCGATAAAATAAAACGGAATTTCCTCCAGGCAGCGGTTGTGTCAATACTACTTTACGGATGCACCACATGGACGCTGACAAAACGTATCGAGAAAAAGCTAGACAGGAACTGCTGACGAATGCTACGAGCTATATTGAACAAATCCTGGAAGCAACACCCCACGAAACAGCAGCTGTACGGTAACTTACCTTCTATTACTAAAACCATCTAAATAAGACAAACAAGACATGCGGGACACTGCAGGAGAAGCGATCGCGAACTTATTAGCGAAATTCTTTTATGGACCCCTTTAAATGGACGTGCCAGTGTTGGCCGACCAACAGGGACTTACCAACAGCAGCTTTGTACAAACACAGGATATAGTTTTGAAAACAAGCCGAGATCTATAGATGAATCCAATGTTACTGTAATCAACTTAAGACATGTTTTGTGAGTCTGGATGCTAAATTTCTGAAAAAAAATTTTTTTTCTTTTTAATAGACTTAAATTGGGAAACGAAAAAATAACTTTTTTGTCATTCAAAATTCTTGTTCAGAATCAATTAAGGATATTAAAAAAAGTAAGTTCACTTTGACTTTTCGAAGAATTGGAAAATTAATAAGCTAATTAAGATCCTCCAATTAAAATTTCTTGATAGACCAAACAATTGTAGGCAATAAAAAAACAAAAAAAAAACAAACAAACAAACAAACAAAACACAAACCCATAAAAAACAAAAACAACACACAGGTTTTGTGCCTGTTCAAATACTTATTTGTAGTACGTTCTATAGAAAATACTGAGGATATCAGGGCCTTGCCCTGATATTTTTTATGTCTTGAGATTTATTAAAGAAAAATAAACACAACAAAATTAAAGGGGCGCAATGGCTAAAGTGTTGGACTGCAGCCTTGAAGTATGCGAGTTCGAACTCCAGTCATGGTATTACGTTCTCTTATGGACTAATAACCATGGGAAAAGTATGAACCCCCTTATCCCCCAGTCATGATTTAAATAGTATCACTTGTGTTCTTTTACTCAGATGGTTTTGAAATTAAATAACCCATGAAGGTTGATATACCATTAAACAAAGAAACCAAAACAAAAGATATTTAAAAAAAATGCCTAACCGTTAACAGCATGAAAAATGGAATCGGTGAGCCGAGTTTAAACTCCAGATCGGCTGAGTAAGTTTCTGTTTACCTCACATTAACACCCCTGAGAAAATGGAAAAGGCATGGATCCATCTCTTCTACCTTCAACTATAGATTAGATACTAAAATAGACTGGGTTTTCTAGCCACGATTGGCAACCAATATAGGGAAAGGACAACATTGAATCCAAACTTCTACCACCTCTTAGTCATTCTATTTTATGGTAAAAGCTTCAGAAATTAAAAAAGAACTCAGTATAAAAGTTGAAACTAGTGTCCCTAATTCGGACAACTTTTTCGAAAGCAATTCATCCAAGCTGTATCGGCCCTTGACCTACCCTTAGACAATATCAGTGGTTCAGAACAGGGAGACATTCTGCATAGGTCTGCAACACAACCGTACTCTTGAGAGGAAGAAAGCAATATTTTCCAAGCATAGATTTATCGTTTCTTTTTATTTTTTTTCTTTGTTTAATGGCATATTAATCTTAGTGTGTTATCTTATGCCAAAGCCATCCTTATTGAAGAATAATAGTGATATTATTCAAATCGTAAGAGAAGGTATTAGTTTATACCTTTCCCAAGGGCATTAGTCCGAAAGTGCAAAGGCATTACTGGAGTTTAAACTCATTTACTACGATGCCACAGTCCAGCACGTTAACCATTACGCCACGAGAATTCCCCTACCGGCCAGATTCATTGTCTCGCGAGACTAACTAATACTAGGGATATTGAACTATCATTCTCCGTCACGTTTTCATGCGTGCATACTCAGAATTCTTTCATCGATTTCTTTTACACTCAATTCTGTGTACACTTTTCGACATACTTAGAAATGTTCTAGAGAACTCTTTCCATTCCTTTAAAACAATTTGTTCGATTCAAAACTGTGTAAGCTCGTAGATTCGCAATCGTAAGTTATTTCGGATATTTGAATCTATGCATAATTCCCAACGTTTCAATATTCGTTCAGTCCACTTGGATTATTCATTCTTCTAATATTGCTGTCTAAATCCTTCAGGTGTGATTTTTGTGAATATATGTTTCTTGTTTCATCAAGATCTAATTCCGTCTGACTGGTGTTTTTTGGTTGACAGAACCATCTTTTGGAGACAAGCGTATGGGAATTTGACAAGAAAGAATATCTGGGAAAATGGCATACGACGAATAAAAGACGTGAGAGAAAACAATTAGAAGAGAAGCAAGAAAATAGGAAGAAAATATGAACGTAATAGATAAATATATAAATATTTGAGTGAGTTAAAAGTTTTGCAATATTTCAAGTTATTAGTTTGACTCAAAATTTTTTTTCGGATTTTCACTGATGATATTTGGCAACTCGTATCTCCACGTTATCCATCAATAATTTGATACAACTTTTTGTTCAATCGTTGCTGAATTGTTTATCCTTCATTTTCATATATAGCATATAGAAATTAATTGTTTATTCTTTATTTTACACTTTTGATAATAAGTGGTAAAAAATTGTAAATAGAGCCATTTTACGTTCCCTGAGTGCAAAGGCAGTGCAAAAGAAATTAACGTATGGCAAAAAACTGGTTCAGATTTTTCAAAGAAGATGACACCAACCTCGAAGACAAACCAAGTTCAGGAAGACATACTATTGTGGAAGATGAGTCTTTACTTGAAACGGTCAAATAACAGCCAAGTATAAGCACTTGAACATTGTTAACTGAACTTAGTCCTTCCACAAAACACCAACAATTGACAGGGTTTTGTCAGCAGACGCTGAAGTTCTTGAAATACGAAATAGCTTGAAATATTGCAAAACTTTTGACTCACCCTAATAATAACCACTAACAGCACCCGTGGAAATTCCGTTTTTTATGTTTTTTTTTCTTATTTTGATACTGAAGTTTACAAAGAAATTTACGAAGAAATTTATTAAGATAACTTTGATAAATGAAAACAAAATGCTCTCTTGAAACTATAAACACTTGTATCATAATTTTTGTGAAAATTATTTCATAAATTACATTTATTTATTTGTTATCCATCATTACTTGCTTCCTTGCAAATGAATAAATGAATGAATAAATGAATAAATAAAAGTAAAGTTGGCGACCTTTCTCGAGGGTGACCCGAAGGCTCCCTTTTCAATAGCTACTACACCGAGGTGTAGGGGAGAGCGCTACTCCTTTTCCTGGATTGCTCCACTTTACGCTTGATACGTACCTTAAATGCTGAGTGTTACACAAGGCTGCATCAAGTACCATTTTTAAGTCTTTGGTATGGCTCAACTTGGGATTGAACTCCGGTCTCTCGGACCATTGGCGAACATTCTACTCATTTGGCGAAAGACCGGTAACATAAGGGAAATTATACCTTTTTGGATTTAATGTTCAGATTATTTTCATCTGTGAATGAAGAAGTTTCAAATATTTTATAAATATCTTATTAAAACTTGATAATTTGTTGACTTTTGCAAGCCATTATTATTTATAGAACCCCTCGAGATTTTTTGCTTCAAGATAAGTTTTCAAAATAAACGTTCTTCATTTCTTTATTACCTGGTTTTTCAGATTTTACTGGCGCTCACGTCGGGTAGGTGTTTTGTATACCGCGATGCATATGCAATAAATATACAAATACAGTCAAATACACAACACAAATGCATGTACAAATGCAAATACAAATGCAGGCGGACTTTGTTGTTCAGATACGAACCGTTTATTAGTTTCTGACTACAGTTCATCGACACGAGGAGAGAGACACAATTCTTACAAAGCTGACCACACTATCTGACCGGAGGTGCCTGTGTTGTAATGGTTATCGCCGTAGGAAATGGACACGACGACACGAGTTCAAATCCTGGAACAGGCTAATTGCATTTCACATAGCACTAACACCCTTGGGAAAGGTATGAATCCAATTATTCTCCCTCCAGCTATGGGTAAATAGTAGGGCAGATTAAGTTCTTTAGCCTTGGTGAGGCAACTAGTCTAGGAGAAGGAAAACTCTGAATTCAAACCTGTTAAACTCCGCTTAAAATTTGACCTTGTATCATATCCTGCCCGAGCAGAGGGGTTGGGTAAATATGCATACTATCTGACCCCACAAACGCGCTGCGCATCCCGTGATGTTTAAGATCTCTGTCGGTAGAGATCCGAAAAATCCCAACTACATCTTCAGCGGTAGAGAATTCAACTCTCTATGTCCCAATGGCAAAGACTCAGTTGTCTGCCTGACGTCAAAGACTCAGTTGTCTGCCTGACGTCAAAGACTCAGTTGTCAACTGACGTGATTTTTTAAAATCCTCAAATTCTCAGCTCATCTCTTCTGGGCATGACGTCACCCACACTCCAGCTTTATTTCCTGTCTGGGGTTTATTATGACAATGGTGATTGTCATATCCTTTGCGCACGAGCGCAAACTGTACCCAATGCTATGCACCTGAACTCTTAACCTGAATAGTTCAAAGCCCAATCAAACTGAATGATAAATTACTAAATGATTAAAATAAAAAAAATCACTCCTAAATTATATAGCTGGTGATTTTGAGTTGATCGCCAGTTCCCTGGGGGAATTCCCCCAAGGCATTACCCGTTTAGCAGGGCTAAGTTTGTTGCTTAACGCCTGATTGGTTTCTTTGTTATTAATTATTCAATGCCAAAGCTATCGTTGTAGAAGTACTGCAGTGATACGATTCAACCGAAACCTGGCGGAATAAGGATTCATACCTTTCCAAAGGGTATTTGTTTGAAAGTGAACGTAATAGCGCGACTGGAGTTCGAACTCACTTCGAGACTTTAGTCATTACTCTACGGCCACAAATGAGTCTCAATTCGTACGTGGACCCCAATATAAAATGACTTTGTGTCAAATCCGACTTTGTGGTAAGTCAGATAAATCCGTAATTATTCCTCCCTTTCTGTCTATTTCTTCCGTTTTTTTTCTTTTTATCTTTTCTTTCTTTCTTTTAAAAGCTAGTCTGCTTTACTTTTTACCTATATCTGGGAGTAGAGAGAGGGTTTTAGCCTTGCACGAAATGAAGTGAAAGATAAACAGCTCCATCTAGTATCTGAATTCAGCTCGTCTCGTTAATTTCCCTACGACGGTATCGGCGTATTCATTGTAAATATACTTAAAACCTTTTTCTTTTAAATTCGAGGTAAATATTCTAAACATTTACTGCATGTCACCTAATTGGCAGATAACAGATTTCAGAGAAGTCGTTAATCAGGAAAAGTTTCTCAAAACCTATAACTCGAGTACTCGGAATGACTTTTCGTTTTGGTTTGAAATTAGGAGTTCAATTCACTTAGCTGAAATTTGAAAAATTCATATCGATCACCAAACATTTATGTTATTTTTCAGCGGAAAAGCAACTTCTTTTTTTCTCTTACAAATTTGACACTTGATGAAGGCAAAAGAATGGATCAACCGAAACGTGTTTTTTTCTCGTAGTTCAGTTGCCTTACTAAAGTTAAAGAGTCTAGTAAGAGTTTGATCAGCCACTGCTTCGTGCAGAAGTTTTTCAGGGGACTGGTATCCGTGCCGGACGGTCAATTTTCAATCGCAGACTTGAGGCTAAAAGGTCCTTAACTTCGGCTGTACCACCTTCGGGTGGGCGAGATGGATTGCTGACACCTTGGTCACCCTGGTATAGCACTGGAACTTGCTGTCCAGTTTAAGCTATAATCTGACACACGTCAGATTTGGGTCCATGTCCAGCTAAGCTCATCAAACCCACATTGAACTGAGTGGGCCGATGACCAGCAAAGTCAAGCAGGGCTTGAGCCTCAGCTTGTACCCGACTTTCTCCTTCCCGAAATCCCCACTATAATCGACCTTCAAGTCATTGACCTTGTGTCAAGCACTGTCTGGTTGGAGGAAGAGACAAATATCAGTTAAAGAGTCTAGTCGGCTCAACTATTTACCCTTAGACGGGAGCGAGTAGGTGGTGGTTAGGTTGAAGAGAAGGATTCATGCCTTTTATATGGACATTAGTGTAAGACGCAAGCAGACTGGTTTAGGATTTGAACTCGGATCATTGAGTCTATTTCTTTACGATGATTACCGTACTCCATACGCACTTCTCTCATTTCCCCCTTTCTCTCTCTATCTCTCCTCTCTTTCTCTCGCTCTCTACATATATGTGTGTGTGTGTGAAGTAACATTCTGTTTTATATATAAAAAGATACGAGTAAAATTATTAATAGTTTCGCGTGTTTAACCGTTATCAAGGTGAGACCATTAGCGATTAAATTTTTTTTGCAATGTTCAACAATTGCTTCCAAGTATAACGTAGGTTGTCTTTTTTCCTCTTAGGGGAATCTTAAAAGAATTCCATTGCAACCGTACTGATACAACTCCCACCTCTTCTTAAATAATCATCATATAGGAATACTTTCCCGTTTATTATTCATGAGACCAGAGTAATGAAGAGAGAGCGTTCTATAAGCGAATAAAAATGTTGCCACATGCGAACGCTAAGGCTAATTATTCAAAGGCTTGAATCTTGAATTCATTGATGACTATATAATCTCTTGGTGAGACAATGTCAACATTTCACCTTTTCTCTCACGAAAAAGTGTCTTAGGTCATTATCGGCTTCTCTCGTGAATTTTTTTTTTCATTAAGTCCATGAATTATTATAATAAAAGTTGTAGGGTAAGACACTATACATTTCGGGAGGCTGCAAAATACGTGTCTATTCAGTAGGTTGATAAAGTCAGTTCTTTTTGGCGCCGAAAAATTGATTTTCGGCGGAAGTGGTATCGTGGGATATTTTATTTTTCATTTTATTATTTGTTTTATTTTCATATTTTCATATTTTTTTGTTTTATTTTGAACTTTATTGATCCCTACAACATGATAATAGTCACGAAACTTTGTAAGAAGTAACTTTTGGTGAACTTTTTACGTGACAAAAGTTACAGCTTAGCTGGGGGGTTATGTCGGGGAAAAAAGCGGGAAACTCACATGGTTATGCGCGTTGTTTTGAAACTTACTTCCTGTAACTTATTGGTAGAGGGTAAAAGATTTGATGAAAGACGGAAAAAGTAAGTAGCCTTCGACAAAAATTGTAAGAAAAGGCCCATCATGATAAGAACAGACTAAAAGCTATTTGGACTTAATCAAATATTGTTCTGTTTCGAGGTGCACATTAGAAGCGATTTGAGCAAACTTTGTATGGAAATTAAAAATTCTATTTAATAAAGATAAGTTAATTTAGGTTATTTAATTTAATGGCATTTCAACCCTTGATGCTAAATCATGTTTACATAAATACATACTGTAAGGGATCAGACCAAACGAAAAAAAAAAAGGGAAAGAAAGGGAGTTGCCTCCCATGGACAGCGTATTGTGGGATTGTAGGGACCTGTAAAATGGATGCACAGTCGTTTTTATACGCGGAGGAGAGGGATCTGTTCCTCTCACTCTCTTTAAGGTCAAAGACAAATTTGAGGCCGAATGGCTCCCAGCTTCGGTTAGGCCACCTACGGATGGGCGATGACATCATTAACAGTTGAAGCTATAATCGGACATCCGTACTGGACTCACGTTACATATCGAGTAAGACCATGTCCAGCTCGGCTTATTGACTCATTGCACTGAGAGCCAATGACTAGCATTGTCCAGCAGCAGGCTCATCTGGCTTACATAGTAAAAAGTGAGCCGGTGACCAGCATAGACCGGCAGGGTTCGAGTCTCATCTCGCGCACTACCTCCCCCTACCATAACCCTCACCATCAGCCGACCTTCGTGTCATTGACCTTGTGTCAAGTCCTGTCAGGTGAGAAGCAGTGACAAATTACTAAGAATCGATACACGTGAGGGACAAGACTTGAAATCGGCCATGACGCACATGGAGGTATTTTTGACGGTTGCACACAAAGTTAAAACAGATTCTTTTCCTGGTCAAAAGACACATGTCTCTGCCTGAGGTTAAATAAGCCTAATTGTTTTCTTGTTCACCACGAGTCCCGTCTTTTTCGGATTTTTTTACATATTTGCTTTGTTCGTAAACACACACACACACACACACACACACACACACACACACACACACACACACATATATATATATATATATATATATATATATATATATATTAGCTCTATCCTAGATATTGAGCGTTCTCCATATTATATTGCACTTGGTTCAACACAAACCCACAAATATTTAATATTAATCATTTGTTTGCACTCAAATGATTTCAATTGTTTTGTAAATGATTGAATAGTTCTATTTGTTCCATTGATGGAGCCCTAACAGGTTCAACCTATCCGGATCAGAGTGGACCAGGGAGTAATGATAATGAAGGAGTACTCCACATTCTCCAAAGCTCCTGGACTCGAGCCTCATCATCCAATGCAGTTTAGTGTCATACACAGGATACTATTTGTAGGGTGGTATTATCCCTCTGCAAAGGAGCCGCTGGTGTATTCTACGGTCACAGTTGAAAGGGCTGAAAAGATATACATTTTAACTCATAAAATAAATTGAACTGCGGAATATCATTAGGAATTAATCTCTTTTAAATTTTCAACGAAAAACATAGGATTGATGTGTTCTAGCGACCTTTTTTTATTAGGACTTACTATGAGACGGACTCTCATTTTTTTTTGTATCACAGAAGACCTAGTAAGAGAAGAAAAACTCAATTCACACAAACAAGATGTCCGAAAATGGATAATGACTCTTTAAAAAAAACTAATCAAATATTCTTGTTGGGAATATACAAAAGATGACATTAAAAGATGTATTAAAACGTATGAATAAATTTAAAAAAAAACTGAATCTGTCCAAGAAAATAAGACTCTTAAAATTATCAGGGATTTTGAGATACAAACGGATTACCCTCGTCAGAAAAGAAGATGAAATGTTAATTATCAAGGAGGTGCCCGTGGTGTAATGGTTATCGTCGTAGGAAATGAACACGGCGACACGTGTTCAAATCCTGGACGAGACTGATTGCATTTCACATAGCACTAATACCCTTGGGGAAGGTATGAATCCAATTATTCTCCCTCCAGCTATGGGTAAATAGTAGGGCAGACTAGGTTGGTGAGGCAACTAGTCTAGGAAAAGGAAAACTCTGAATTCAAACCGTTTAAACTCCGCTTAAAAAATTGACCTTGTGTCATATCCTGCTCGAGCGGAGAGGTTGGGTAAATAGGATCAAGAAGGAAATAACTTGATATCAAGTATATTTCGCCGTTCCAGCAAACTGCAAAGTGAAAACAAAAGAAACCAAAAAAACTTGACAAATACCTGGAAATTATCCAGACCATAGCACTGCAAAAGCCAATTATGATACTAAGAAGAATCTTTGAAACTTGAGTTTTACTGTCATTTGGACTCCAGTGGAAAAGTCTAAGATAGAATTAGTGGAACAAAAATTTAAAAGAGTAAAATAAAAATAGATTTAAATAAATTATGCTATTAATACAATTCGTTTTATATTGAAGACTAGTTGAATTCATACAGATTGTTTGGTTTGGTTTGGTTTGGTTTGGTTTTATGGCAAATCAATCATTCTAAGTTATTTCATGCCAAATCCTTTGTAGACATATACATTAAATATTTATAATTTGTAAACACATTTTGTTGATAACATTTTTGAACGAGCTCATTTTTTTGCACACAGTTAAATTGTTTCAAGTATTGCTATGTAAGAGTAACAATTTAACATCAGTCATTTGTTTGCATACATCTGAATCGATATACACATTCATAAGCGAATAGTTTGTTGGTAATTTCATTCTTAAATGAGTTAGAACTAATTTTTTGTACACTAGATTTGCTATTGTTTCTTCACAGTTAAACGTTTCAATTATTGCTAACACTTAAAATTCCATTCAATATGAAATGGTCAAAAGTTTTGCTATTTTACTCTAATCATTTTACTGAACACTATTTATTCATTTACACATATTCAAATGGTTCCAAATATTGCTATGTATCACTAACAATTCAATTAAACATCAGTAATTTGTGTACACACAGTTAAATGATCAAATAGTTCTATTTCTAACAATTAAATTTAGCATGTCATTCCTTTGCACACAGTTTAAAGGTAAAACAGTTCTATTGACATATCAGGTGCTACCACTCCGGGCCAAAGTGGACATGGGAGCAATGTCAATGAAGAGGTACTCCATATTTCTCAAATCTCCACTATCATTGGAGCCATAAGATTGTTTAGAGTCCTAATAGGACACTCATTTGGGAGAAGGGCCTTACTTCTCTGCAGATATGCAGTCGGTGTATTCTACAGCCTCTACTGCCTGGTCTAATACATAAAGTGCAGTTCTAAAATGGCATTGTGTAATGAATGTCGCTGATGTATGTTTTGATTAGAGCATTTTTATGCCCATGAGACATTCTTCGATCTATCCCAGAGGAAACCTTCTTTAATATACAAAATAGCCATGAAGTATGTATCTCTTAAAGTTCTAAGTGTCCTTGTTAAGACTTTAAACCACATTTGTTTGTGAGGGCTCAGTTCTGGAGATTTGAGGGATGTGAAGCATCCATTCACAGCTATTACCCCCAGATCCACTCTGATTCATAGTGATAGTACTTGTTAGAGTCTTATCTATAAGTCAAATGGATTTATTTGCAAATTATTCATATTTGATAAGACCGAGTGCAAAAAATTCCGACAAAACAATTAAACAAATAAAATGTAAGTATTTTCATATTATAATTTTTTGTCAAATTGTTTTCTTAGGAGTACAACGAACGCGATTCCCTAACCTCAAGGTATGAAGTAACCCTAGACGTATTTACATTCCGTTTCAATCAGTCAATAAAATCAATCAAATCAAAGTCCGAAATATTAAAAAAAATAACGGAGAAAGTCAAGATAGTTTTTGTTTGGCCATTAACTTTTCACTCAGTTCTCTTGGTCGTGCCAGATTCTAAGGATCAGACAGTTATCGTCAGTGAACATTGCTCGCAGACGATTTATTACAGTGGCCTTCATCTTGTCGTTTTTGCTTCCTAATGTGTCGGCTACGATTTAGGAGTCTCCGCCGTCATTTCTCGCTTCGCTAGTTTCATCGAAAGCAACCAATTTTGTACAATTTCGTACAATTTCTTTATAAGAAATGGAACGCAATTGCAATCTAAACGCCGATGTTTATCAAGTTTTTAGTTTCTTTGTTCATTCACAAGGACAGGAGAAAGGAAATCAGGTACTCTGTCGAAAAGGAGCCGGAAGTCCAATAGACAACGGAACACCATGGCTTGCAAAAAATGGTCACTTTGAGAAAAATGATGAATGGTAAACCTTAGCGCTTTTTACCTGTCTTTCTCTACTTCTTAGTTTGTTTCTCTGTATATCTATCTATCTGAACAGACTGAGATCTCTCTCTCTCTTTCTCTCTCTCTTTTTCTATCAGTCAGTTCCTATCTATCTATCAATCTATCTATCTATTGCTTAAAAATAAAAAAAAAGAAATAACGATTTGTCTTGATAAAGCAATTATTCTCATTTATTGGCTATTTTGTCTCGAACTCAGTACACATAATTTGCTAAATTTACCCAACGACCATGATAAAGATAATTTTAATTAATAGGGAATGGTATCGAGCTTTAGTTTAATTGCGAGGTAGATTTAAAAAGTATTGAGCCTGAAGCTGTATTTACCAAAATATAAATGATCAGTGAACAAAACGTTAATTTTCTTAAAAATAGTCATTCAATACACTCATTCAAACGAGTTTTTCATTAGTCGTGTCACCTCTAAAGCACCTCTTTTGATATGGTGTGAAGTTGCATCGTCGAATAAAAAAATGTTCATCATGTGCTCAAATCTTACATCTGGGATGAGCTTTCAGTTTAGGAAAGAAGAAAAAGTTGTTCAGACCGAGGCCTGGGGAATATGGAGTGTGTTGTACTGGGATTTGAAAAAAAATTGTCATTGATTTGTTAATATGTCAAGATAGCAGTTTAGACGTCCAGATATAATCACTTTATTATATAAGTCTCTCAACTGTGCCCACATCGTAAGAAGGAGAATGAACCATTGGGCATTCGGGTAGTGCCCGAGGGCACATTTTTAAAGTGACTTCAAATAATTCATTGTGTTATGGTAAAATGTTTTAACACTATGAATACCTGCTGTTTTCCTAGTATCAACACGGGAAATATAGACACCAATACATTTCTATTTATCTAGAAACAAATATGTTTAATATTACACACACACACATCTATATGTATACCAATATATAGAACGTATGGTAGGGTGGTAATAAGTTAAGACAGGGCTTCTCAAAGTGGTCCACATAGACTCCAGGGGGTGAATAAAATTTTATTACAGTGAATGAAAGCATAGGGGTCCACGGGGAGTGGATCAAATTTTGCATTTATAAAACCCGTTATAACAGAACACAAAAATTGCTGGATCATCTCGACTCCTTGTCGAATATTGTGCACCTTGTAGAAAGTCTGACTTGGTGTGATGGCCACTAGTGATGTGACGTTCGTATATTATCTGTTCAAAATATACGAGTGATTTCAATGAATGAACCGGCTTTGGCCAAAAATATCAGGATCTATTCTGCGTTAATGACGAGTATAATCAAGAAAACATTTAAAAACAATCATATTATACACGAATCATTTTCATAAAAATACTGAATTCTAAAATATCCGTTTTGATAATCACTTATCAGATGTATTTAGAGAAAAGAAGATTATTTAATAATAAGAATAGAAATATATTTTTGAAAAAGAAAGAAAAATATTGAAAAAATAAAATTAAAATAAGATGTCTGAAATTTAACTTCCTATCCAAAATGGTTACAGATTTTTAATGAATAAAACTTACATCAAATTATTATTACCGAAAAATCACCGTTTGTCGGGAAATATCAATATTTTTATTTGTTTAGTTAATTTTAGTGTTGCTAAATATTTTTTGGTGTGGGTGTTGTTATATGATTCAATATTCCGTTTATAATAAAGTTTCTGTGCTTTGTAAAAAAATTAATCTAGAAATCGAAAACATTATAAAATCAATCCTTTACATCAGGACATCCAATGAGGCTGAGCAAAAAGGTCAGTAATTGATTTATTTGGTGGTGGGGGGTGAAAGGAAATTAAATTTGGTTACAAAGGGTGTCAAGTAAAAAATTTAGAAAACTTGGTTTAAGGGGTCAAAAAAATCTTTTATTCAGGGAGCCCAAATCATTGCTCCCTCTGTTGTTGGAGCTTAGAATATGCCGACTGCTTCGTTAGTAGTGATTGGGTGAAACCCCAACCCCTAAAGCATCAATTAATCTTAACATAAATAATTTAAAGACAATTACATGATTGTAACACTATGTAGGTTGTCCGCCAAGCAGACGATCCCTTTGTCTGTTTTGGCGCGAAACCAAACAAAGGCCTGAACCCGCGATCTCGATGTGACCGGAAGTAGGTAAGGGAACGCGAGAGGAGTTGGACAAAGGAACTCAGAGAAGGCAGTTGGCGAAGGGTGACGCGAGTGGCCAGTCGACACCGGACAGCAGAAGTGACCAGTCGGCAGGAGAGAGAGTCCAGTAGCAGTGAGGGAAGACCGGTCAAGATGAGGCAGCACTCCTCGTGAGTTGTAGAATTTTCGCTAGAAATCCACGCTATCACGAGTCTACATATGCACATAGGGAATGCAATGTTACATAACTCCTCTTCTTGCACTTTGAGTTAACCCAAGCCTTATTGTTTGTTTGTTCGTTTGTTCTTTTTCTCCCATTCCCTTGATTGTATTTCTGTAGTCATGAAGAAATGTGCGATGCCCCTATCGGAACCACTAGATGAAGACCGGCCAAGAAGTGAAATGGGTTGAAGAAGTTGACGTATTAGAGAGGCCGAGGGGGTATCGTCACATGATTTCTAATAACTTCCTATTTGTAAATAACTTTAATCATTGTTTGTTTGCAGTTATATGGTTTCAAGTATTGCTATCTAATACAGCTACTACCAATATGGGTCAAAGGGGACCTGGAAGTAATAGTAATAAATTCTCTTGAGTTCTAGAACTGGAGTCTCATCATTAAATATAGTTTAGTGTAATATTCAGGAGACCTCTTTTTTGGGAGGTCAGAAGATACAGTTAGAATATTTTGAGTTACCCAGTAGGGCGTTTTGTGTTAAGTAAAATTAGTAATGTATTAAGATTTTAGCTTAGATGTTGCACAAAGCTGAATGGGGCACCCAATGAGAATCGAACTCATTTGTGGAGGTTTGCTAGTCTAGATGACTAAACATAACACTACCCAAGATGTTACGTATAATTAATTGAAGTTATAATTGATGACAAATGATTATCTTCGTTAATTAAAATATTTTGACTAAAAAATAAATAAATAAAAAGACTAACTTCGGGATTAAATAACCCCACAAAGATTGACATGCCATAAAACTGAGCTAGCAGATCACTCTCAGTCCGCCATGATATCTGAATTTGAAATTAGAATTTAAAATTTTGAAATTAGAAAATTGTTCAGTTTCGATGGTCATTTTTATCAGACCGCTTAGTTTTATTATCGATCTTCAAGTATGTTATTTTTAATTTCTGATTTAAACTTTTCTTGAACGAAAGCCAGCTCTTATTATGCCCCCAACCACCATTGTCCTAACACATTTTACAGTTTAAATCCGCTAAGATTAACGAGAACGGACTAAGACATCAAAACCTGATTTTCTTACGCCTACACAAGAAGAGAAGTACGGACACAAAAGATGCTGAAGCCTCAGGTCGCCCAAATTCAGCAGTTGCCCTGGAAAACTCCAAAAACACCCAACAGACTTGTTTTGGCCGATCGTAAATTGAAGTTGCGTTAGATAGCAGAGGAGTTGAAGATATCAGAAGGCAGTGTATTCGCCTTTTTGGATGAACATTTGTCAATGAGAAAGCTATGTGCAAAGTGGGTGATGCGTTTGCTCACAGTCAATCAAAAACAACAACGCATCGACGATTCAGAGCGTTGATTGCAAGAAAAAGAGTTTTGTGTAAATATGTGACAATGGATGAAACATGGATCCACCAATTCACTCCAGAGTCAAATCTGCAGTTAGCTGAGTAAACAGCAGCAGGTGAAAGCCGTCCAAAGTGACCATAGACGCAAACATCAACAAGTAAAGTTTTGGCCTCCGCATTTTGGGATGTGCAAGGTATTTTGTTCATCGATTACCTTGAGAAAGGAAGAACCATCAATAGCGAATATTTTATAGTATTTTTGGTGTGTTTCAAGGAATAAATTGCCAAAAAAAAACGGCCACAAATGAAGAAGAAAAAAGTGCTCTTTCACCCAGACAATGTACTGTGTCACAAGTCGATCGCAATGATGGCAAAACTATATGAATTGAACTTCAAATTGCTTCCGCACCCACCCTATCTGGATGCTCCAAGGAAAGAGATTTGATTTCAATGAAGAAGTGATATCGGAAACTGAGGTGTATTTTGAGGCTAAAGACAAATCGTTCTACAAAAAAAAAAAATCGAATTGTTAAAGAAACGTTGAAATCAGTGTATCCCCCTAAAAGGAGACTACATTGATGAAAAGTCGAATTTGACTAAAAGTTGTTGTTTTATTAGTTAGGACCTGGACTCATTAAGTGATGTGTTATTTTTATCTACTACGCGCCTCGTTTCCCGCTCAAAGTTCCGCCTGGGGTGATATTTTCGTTACGGCTTTCTTTCACTGACTGTTGTGAGGATCAGATATTTGAATACAGAATTTCTTCTGACTCATCTCGAATTGGGTTTGAAATTCCCTCTTCATGGGTTTTCTAGATTTCCAGCTGCTCTTCATATGTGATGATTCGGTATCCTTCGAGGAATTAATTTTTGACATTAACAGTAGAAATATAAATATTCATCTTTTCCTTCACTCTGATAAATCGCAGTTTCCATCCTCGTCAATAATCTGACATAAAGATTATTCTTTGGACGGCACCATCGCTTTATGTAACAAATTCGGGGTGGGACTGTGTACTGTGATAAATCCTTTTTTTTTCATCACTAGAGGGACAAAATCCCAGTTCTAACAGCCTCACCCACGCGTACTTTTCAAACCATTACTACTTTGCCGTAACAGCACAGAGAGTAGGAGGGTAACCTTGCGTGGTTGAAAATAGAACACAGCCACAGACAACTTCCGCTGTCATATTTCAGTGTCTTAAACCCCGACTCCCAAGGGAAGAGAACAAAAAGAGAAAGAAACAACAACAACCTGAGAAGATATATATATATATATATATATATATATATCGTTCATCTTTATTAATTCTCCGTGACACATACACGTCTTCATCTTTTATTTACTTGACGGCCATGTGACAATATATATATATATATATATATATATAACCAACGCCTCTTGCTGCTTGCTCAATACAATAGAGTATATACTCAGCTTGATCAGGTATATTTGCTTAGAGCGCTTGGTTATTTGCATCTTTAATAGTTTCCGCAAGATATCGTTCGCTTCTTGCCTTTTTTGTGAGATGAAGTCGCAATGTCTCAACGATAGAAAGTGATGTCATTTGACACATAGGTAAAGCATGTATTGCTATTGATAAGCTGACGACTATATGGAAATCTAATTGAATAAAACGGGAATTTTTTTGCAAGTTGTAGCCGTGCCATTACTATTGTATGGCTGTATCACTTGGACTCTTATAAAACACTTGTGGAAAACGCTAGACGGGAACAACACAAGGATGCTATGCGTTATTTTGAACAAATTCTAAGAAAAACATCCAAAGTGAGAACAAACAAAATTCTAAGAAAAACATCCCACAAAGAAACAGTTCTACTGCTACTTACTTCCAATTTCACAAACCATCCAAGTAAGACGAATAAAACATGCTGGGAACAGCTGGTGGAACAAGGAAGAACTCATGAGCAACTTTCTTATATGAACATCTACGCACTGACATACCAGTGTAGGACGACCGACAAAAACTTATATTCACCGGCACTGTGAGGACACTAGATGCCACTTAGAGGAATTACCAAGTGTGATAATCGATTGGGATGGATGAAGAAAGAGAGAGACAGAGAGAGAGAGACAGAGAGAGAGAGAGATAGAGAGAGAAAATCAAGAGAACCCATGCTTTCAGCGCGCCTAGTTGATGATATATATATATATATATATATATATATCATGTCGAGCCGCCAGCACGGATATCCCTGACCCTCTCCCGTCACTTCTCCCTATCGTTCATCGCTTCTGGCAGGTCTTCAGGGCTACATCCCGTATCCTCACAGAGCTTCTGTATGTAAGTTCGAGCAGGTCGTCCTGCTTTTGCTCGTCCATATGTGGGGGTCCATAGGAGTACATCACTTAAAAGGTCATCCCTGCTTCTCCAGCAGTGTCCTGCATGTCTGGTTCGTCTAAATTGGATAATTTTCGTGATGGGAGGTAGGTGGCCGTATAGTTGGTGCTTTGTGAGGTGTTGCCTCGGAAAATAAAACTGTTTTCCATACAAAAAGTGTTAATTTTTGTGCCAAAAATGGGCTCTAAAAGCTATAATTTATGTATCTGTATTTTTATATTTATTAACCAATCGGTACTCACGCGTTGGTTTTAAAATTTCTCTGAGATTCGATGACGACTTGACACGAAAATTTTGAAGGATAAAATTTTGAAGGACAAAACCCAAAATAACTTAAGAAATCTTTTCCCTCCAAGATTGTTAAAAATACATTTTTTAACTAATTAGAATCATAGAATCATAGAAAGCAACTTTTGAAAAATCTAATTTTGAGCATACTACAATCTTATAAATAAGCAATATCATAAATACATCTCCTGTAGGTTTATAGATCTATTTGTAAAACTACTCAAAACTTTCGGCTTTATTTCTTTTAAGTAAAAATCTAATATTCTCTCCCTTCAAGTTTTGCTTTTAATTTCAATATCGCTTAATTTATTCTAAATTATATAAAAATATTTTTTACATAGATTTATTCGTACTACCATTACAGTCTTCGCTTGCTGATAAAAAAATATTTCAGCTGCATCCGCTAACATATTAACATATGAATATACTTTCTCTTTCATATAGTGACATACTCTTACAAAGATCTTTTACACGCACAAAATATACCTACTAGAGTTAGACAGCACAAACTACTACATTTCATACATGAAGTTTTCTTTCTGGTAAATATTTACACTTTGACGAATATTATCTTTTCTTAGAAGAAAAAACTTTGTAACTTCAGTTTTTCAACAAACTTTTCACTCAACTTAAATAAAAAATTATCTAATTTGTGGATCTAATTTGTAGATTCAACAATTTACACATTTATCAACCACACACACACACACACACGCATATACACACATATATAGCATATAGCTTTTACTGTACATGCATTATTTCCATTGTAACCACCTTTGTGCAGATATCTCTTCTAACCGTACGATTTGTAATAATATATTCCAATCATAACTGGTTTTATTAGTCACACACGAACCCTCGAACGAAGACAGAATCAAGCTACACCCAATATCCAATCACTTAGGTGTGAAAAGAACTCTTGGCCAAAATGCAACAAAGTGTGAGAAGTCATCTTCTGGTTTGATGAAAGGGCATCAGATTGTGTTTGAATATACCACATGCAACGACAAACCAACGGAATGCTATTTCCGTTGAATGTTTCCAGCACTGTTTCGAAGAGTAGGATCTACTTTTTCCTCTGTGCATGGCTTACCAAGAAAATTATTTTGAAGGAGATAAAATTGATTTTTAATTACGTTGATATTGAAAAAGTTTATACAATTTGTCTTATGTAATTACTACAGCTGGCAATATTTTGTTCAAAGGTCACACATCTGGACAAATCTCCAGCAGAGAAACTGATCTGTCGATTGATCAGTGCGCACATGGCCGTACAATATAAAATATAGAAGGGAGATGTTCGTCACCAGGTGAAAAGAGGAAATCACTATATATATATATATATAGGGTGGTGTTTTTGTGGAAAAGTGGCTAACGTGCTGGACTGAGACATCGAAGTAAGCGAGTTCGAATTCGAATCACGTTATTACGTTCACTTTCGGACTGATACCATTGAAAAGGTATGAACCACCACTAATCTTCTTCTAAAAGCATGGCTTTGTTATTAAATAACCTACGAAGGTTAGTATGACATTAAATAAAGAAATCAAACCACACACACGCACACACACACACACACACAATATATATATATATATATATATATATATATATATATATATATATATACTATTTAGTCTCATTTAAACATAGAACATAACATATTATATATAGACCATCTCCCATAAATCAGTAAATCCATAATTCCCTCTTTTTTAACAAAAAACATAAGTAAGATAGGAATATTTTCTGGAACCATATTTTCTGAACAGGCTTTTGATCAAATGGAATATTCCTATCGTAAGCCATCCTTCCTTAGACAACTGATCAGAGTCCTTGTGACTTTTTCCTGTGGCTAAAAATCAAAACACCATAAAGGAAGTCTTGAATATACCACTGGCTACGACGAACCAATGAAATGCTATTTCCGTTGAATGTTTCCAGCACTGTTTCGAAGAGTAGGATCTACTTTTTCCTCTGT
Source organism: Sepioteuthis lessoniana (assembly GCA_963585895.1). Lineage (NCBI taxonomy): Eukaryota > Metazoa > Mollusca > Cephalopoda > Myopsida > Loliginidae > Sepioteuthis > Sepioteuthis lessoniana. The sequence goes on along the minus strand of OY757910.1, from coordinate 89,189,547 downwards.
GCATGGCTTACCAAGAAAATTATTTTGAAGGAGATAAAGTTAATTTTTAATTACGTTGATATTGAAAAAACTTACACAATTTGTCTCATGTAATGTAGTGACCACCTCCCACGACCAGGGACCTATGTACCCAGCTGTGTGACCAACAACAAAAGGTCAATTTCTAGAGCTCTCGTTGTAGGTATCAGACATGGTCAGATATCAGATTTAGGGATTTTGAAAAGGAAGTTAGTTTGCAAGTTACCTGGAGACCGACTGTTAACAACTTAATTTTCGGGGCTAAGCAAAACCTCTTTTTCGTTGTGGGTGGGCTACAATTCGTCAAAGAATAGATTTTTCCTTGATCGACTTGAAAATATCATTTCTGTTCTTGGGACTGGTTTAGAGGGAAGTTGTAACACCGGCTATAAAGTGAGCGGGATTTTTATAACTACATGTATGATTTCTTTTTACTGATACGAACAACCACATCTCATTATCATCTCTATATTTTATCTTTGTCTCTTCGTATTCACCAATTTTCTCTTAGATGTACGCAAAATTATACTCATTACTTAATAAACAGGAATTTTATAAACGAAATTGTCCTGGTCCAGTCGGCTGAAGACGTAGAATACACCAACTGCATCTCTGCATAGGGGTGAGACCACCACCTCTCCAGCGAGTGTCCTGATATGACATTAAACAATCTGATGGTGAAGCTCCAGTAATGCAGGAGCTTTGGGGAATGCGGAGTACCCCTTCACTGCCATCGCTCCCAGGTTCACTTTGTTCCGGACTTGTAGCATCTGAAAGGTCCTATCTATAGGTCAAATAGAACTATTTGACATTCAAACTGAGTGCAAACAAATGACTTATGCTGAACTGAATCACTTGAAATAAAACTGTTTGATCATCTGTGTGTAAACAAATGTCTGATTTTTAATTAAATTGTTAGTGATACATATCAGTATCTGGAACCATTTAACTTTGCTGACTTATGCGCAAATGAATTGTTAGAAATAGAACTATTTGGTCATTTAACGTTTGTTTCTAAATAAAATCAGTCATATGCTTTTATTATAACAGACGGGAATACGCTCATTTCATTATATGAACTCTTAAAAAATGTTTTCTTTCCTCCAAGAAGGAACAATAAATGAACAATATAAACACGAGCACAAACGCTTAATATTGCATGCACAGTTAGTCTGTATTCGGATCTCAAAATAATTTCCACAAGAACTTTATGTCGACAGTATTCGTTTGCAACTATGAATAAAAATTGTGCATCTGTAACTTAAGGGTCAACACATAGGCATACATATATTTATATAACAATAAGTAATGTATGATGTATTTTAGAAGTATGAGTCATGTATTACATATGTATGTATGTACATATGCATGTATGTGTGTGCGCATGTACATGTTTGCGCATGCGCCTTACACACTTGAGAGATATCTTTACCCTTCTGGTAATAGATATATAGGTAAAGAAATTGTACAAGATATGGTGTGAACATTTTGGTACTGCTTCGGATCCATTAATCAATTTATCTCTCTGAATACATATTCTCTCTTGTTACATCAAGATTTCGTGTTTGTGTCATAATGAAGTCATTCCGATGACAATATTCCTATAGCGAAACCCCTGAGTTTCCATACTGTCTTCCATTTTCTCCTTCCAATGGATATCTATCTATCTATCTATCTATTCAACCTCGCCGCCACGCACAGGATGCAACACAAGGTAAATTTTTAAAATGGAGCACTGCTGTTTTAAATTTGAGTTTTTGTTCTCCAGGATTAACGAGCCTAATCGACACCGTTTAATACTTAAACTCGTCCACCGACGATAACCGTTAAACCACAAGCGCTTCCTCAGTTTAGGCGAAAGAATAATTTTTTTTCAATTGAAAAAGTCATATATGTGGAATTGACATAATGGTTAGAGTGCTAGTCAATGGTCTTGGAGACCAGGGTTCAATCCCAGGGCGAATCATACTAAAAAACCGCACTTGATGCCACCTTGCTTAACGCTTAGCACTATAAGTTATGGACCAAGGGTAAGTGGAGCAATCTGAGGAAATGAGTTACACCCTCCCCTACACCTGGCAGTAGCTATTGAAAAGGGAGCTTTCGGGTCACCCTCGACTACGGTCGGTCAACATACTTTAATTTTACATCTTACATATTTTTTACACTTAAAAAGTATTGTAATAATGCTCTACATTTTCGTGTATCGAGTACTATAAAGATTTTACGGATTAAAAACGCCTTTAGCGTTAAAGTTTTCTTATGATTATATATATATCAAACATGTTTGATTAAATTGGATAGACACTTTGTTTCTGCCTATTTTATTGTTGATGCATTCAAGTCTTTTTATTAGTCGTTTGACCTCTGGATGAAATGAGTCCAAGAAGGCACCATATTTTTTCCAAGTACTTTTGGCGCCAGCTGGATTCATTTTCGGAAAAACGAACAGCGAAATGAGAAGCAAAGTTATAACACGTATCTATTTATAAAAAGAGTCAGAGGAATAACAAGTGGGAAGGGAATTTGCGGAAGAAAATAACTTTACTGGAGGGAAGTTTATAGGCGGGAAAAGCGTCAAAAGCATTTCATAACGCGGCTGCTATATTTGAGTTTGATCTTGTTTAAGGAAGGTTTGTTAAGTTTTATATAGAGAGGTTTAAGAATTTGCTTTTGTTTGTTTTTCTTTGTGTAAGATAGAGGTGTTTTCCAGTAGATATTTTGTTATGTTTTGACCTTTTGACCCGGCCAAAAATGCCATTCAAGGTGATGAACCGGAAGGAAGTGACACATTCTAATGGCAGTTATGAGAGGAAATCGCGTGGGCGGAAATTGGCGGATGAAATGGGACGAGCTAAAAAAATTCCCATGGTACAGTACAGAGTGATGCACCGGAAGAGAGTGACCTCTGAACTGCATGACAGTTATTTCCGCTTGATGACGATTAAACATTCGATTTCAAAGATCAAGTGGGCGTCGAACGATTATATAATTCAGTTGAGTTCGACGAGCCAGTTGAGTCGGAGTTGCCAGTAGGGTTCCAGACAGTTGGAGACGAGATGTGGTAGGGAAAGCAGCACCCGACCGAGGGGGCCCTCAGGAACCCCGATGGAGTTTGGGGTCCAGAGAAGATGCTGATAAGATGCAGTAAAGAAAACCAGCATCCAGCAGAGTGGACCTCAAGGCCTCCGGTTGAGCATCAAGAAACGAGAAGGACACAACGTGACGGTCATAACAATGGGGTCAAAATATTACAGTTTATGTTCGGTCTCCAGCTCCCTCTCACAGTAAAACCCCACACAACCTTTTCGAACCCTTGCAATAAAGTGAGAGGTAAATATTGTTAAAGAAGTCTTCCTGCGTCGTTTATTACTGCGTCTGTTATTCATTGCGTCAGTATGTATCCTGCATGAACATGTATATGAGAATACAACAATTTTCTATATTTGGAAGAGAGGCACAATGTGTTTTGAGGTGCTGAGAGATGGAACTAGTGTCGGACAGGTGAAGTGTTAAACGTTTCGACAATCATTGCTGTCAGGCCGGTGTAGGAATTACTTTATTTAATAAACATTCTTCTACTGGATATTCAAACTGGTGCACTACATTGGTCGTACTAAGGTAACTAGTCGAGGGAGAGAAATTGTTATAGATGGCGAGGTCAGTAGTATTAAATTTGCGATAACAGACAATTAATTTAGAAATCAAAAACTCATTCAAAGACTTGAACAGATCAACGATAATGTAAGTAAAGATTAAGTGTATGGTCAATTTAATTAAACATATCTAAAAGAGAAAATGGTGCCTATATATATATATATATATATGGATTTTCTCGTCAGATTATATATATATATATATATATATATACTTTCATGTTTTAACGTTGTCTCTGTCGAGTCATACCTTTTTGTTTTTGCAAGATATGTTTTCAGAAGTGTCATTTGAAATACTTCTAAAACATTAAAAGGCTTTTAAAAAAATCAGCCTCTTTTAAAATATTTTCTTCTGAAGAACAAAACAAGTTTCGGAACAGGCTTATTCACGAGGAAGCTTACCCGATAAATGAATGAAATGATCAAAGACTGAGTAGAAACATTTCCTAAGAAACAGAAAGCTCTGCAATAATGTCCTCGTTTCGTATCTGTCAATGAGCTTTGTACCTATAAATATCCCACTGGGGTTCACAAATGAACTGTTTATGTTTTTCTTACCACCTGTATGAAATTAGCCGGACTATTGTAATATATATATATATATATATATATATATATATATTGCAAACAAGTGTGAGTTCATTTTCATTGAGTACCCCATTAACAAGGCCTTGTGCTATATATGTTCTCTGACGAAAACAACAAGCAGGAAACATATACGTATGTAACAAGTATGAAAGATCAAAATAAATAAATCAAAAAAATACAAATCTTTTCGTAGACCTACCTATTTTAAAATATATTTTTATTCTTTCTTTAGACCTACAATAAACATATATATATATATATGTATATATATATATATATATATATATATATATATAACTGTGTGTGTGTGTGTGTGTGTGTGTGTGTGTTCTCTGGTTGTATCAACATTCGGTTTGGTTAGGTTTGATTTCTTTATTTAATGGCATATTAACCTTCATGGGTAATTTAATAGCAAGGTCGACCTTGTCGAAGAACAGTAGCGGTAGTATTTAACACATAGCTCTGTGGATATGCAGGTTATATCTTTCTCAAGAGTATTAATCCGGAGTTCGAACTTACAACAATGTCGCAGTTCAGTACGTTAACCACTACGACACAGTGACTTTCTCTGGTCGTATTAAGTAGCAAAGAATTTCTGGTTATTTAAATCGTAACTCACCATATATATATATATATATATAACTAATGTTCTCGATCGGCTGCGACCTTTGCTTCCAGAACGAAGCTCTTCTGTAATAAGAAGTGGTAAGAGATGACACCAGAGCTGTCGTGAGAGTAATCAAGAACTACACGGATATCATAATATATATTTCTTCAATCAAAGTATAAAATTTGTAATAGTAATTTATTATCTACAACATAATCAAGATGGTATCATCTTCTCATTAAATGATAAGTCTGTGAAATTAATTCACAACTCAATATATACCTTGGTAGTAATATCTGATTTACTGAAAGGCATGTTAACATACCCTTAAGTGAAGCTTCGGCTGCTATTAACAAGTTATCGACCGTATGTAAATTTGATCACTAATGAAATAAAACGGTAATTTTTCCAAATTGTAGGCATGTCAGTACTAATGTATGGTTGAGCTACTTAGTCTCTAATGAAAAAACAAAGTAGAGAAGACACACCAGTTTAACGGACACTTACTTCTCATCTCGCCATTCATCCAAGTAAGATGTGTAAGATATACTAAGTACTGCTGGAGAAGCAAAGACCAACTCATAAGCGACGTTCTCCTATGGACTCTTCCACATAGACAAAAACCTATTATCATCAGCAGTGTGCAGACTCTCGGTGCCATCTAAATGAACGATGGTCGATAGGGACGGATGGAGAAAGAGAGTCAAGGGAATCCGTGGTGTCGACATACCTTGATGATAATGATGATGGATATGCATAGGTAATTAAAACTAATGTGGCTAAACAATTAATCTTAATAAAAAAGATAAATTGGAGGATAAATAAGAAAAAATATTAAATAAAACTTCAAGTTACTTTCACATACTCTCTAAAAAAAAAACGAAATTTGATACATATACGTTAATTCCCGAGCTAACGTTGAGTCGTAGGCTTGGCCTTGGGGTATGTCATCAGCCTCACGTGAAATTCGCGGGTTTCGATCCCAGCTTTGAGCGTCTCGCGTGTCTAGCCATACAGGAAAGTTGTGATACAACGAAACAGTCGGTTAGTGTATGACAATATATATCATTACACAGTAATAATAATTGTAAATAAATGTTCTTTATATATGTAAGTATATATTCATTGCATGTATATGTAAACATGTTATTAGATTATTGTACATAAACAATTGATAGGTTTTGTTTAATTCCAGATTTGTGTCTGTGAATATTCTATTGGAGTTAATTGTCCATGAAGACCTTTGGTCTACGAAATTTATATATAAGTATGTATTCTGTGTGTGTGGACGCATACCCTTATATGTAGAAATAACATCTTTAGAGACCCGAGGTCTTCACTTACAATTAATTTCAATTTTATATCCCAAACACGTGTCAAATAGGTATATGGAATAATAACCCTCCTCTAAATATCAAATTTGAAATCATTTGCGAACTTATTCATTTTAAAATATTTACTTGTATATATATATATATATATATATATATATATGTGTGTGTGTGTATGTGCGTGTGGGTATTTGTGTATGTGTATTTGTGTGTGTGTGTGTATACGTTTACAACTATAAATCTGACTATATATATACATGCAAATATATATTCATACGTGTGTATATGTTTACGTGTGCATACGTCAACAAATATGAAAAAAAGTAATTATATATATATATATATATATATATATATATATATATATATATATATATATATATAATTTGTCTTAATCATAGTTATTGTTGTAGACGTACACACACATATACCCATATAGAAATACACATATATACGTATACAAATAGACATGTTTATACACACACATATACACATGTACATACACACACACACACACACACATATATATGTGTATGAGGGTATAAAAGATGGATTTCCATTATATATTTCATTGACCCATTTTGCCTCGACAAAGAAACCTTTGTGATTTCGTAATTGGCTATATAATCCATCGTGTATGGCGCTGTTAGTGAAATATTTACATCGACGAAGAATTCAGGAATTCCTTGATAAGGCTTCAATAAATGGTAAACTTAAACACCATCTCTCAATTGTTCCAAATTATCCTGATCAAATATTCGATGGACATCACGAGAATCGGTAGGAAAATGATACATCATGAACAATACAAACTTTGCAAGTCATATTTTCATATCAAAGGGATATTTATCTGGTCGTGTAACTTTCCAAGTTTAGAACTCTGTGAAAATAGATTGTTCAGTGACACACACACACACACACACACACACATATATATATATATATATATGAAAACCCTCGCACCCCTCACCAAAAAAAAAAAAAAAACAAACAAAAAAACAAACAAACAAAAAAAACCCCTAATAATCGCCATGTTCTAAATATCCCCTTTTTTGTTATTTGACTGAAATTAGATTTCGTTCACAACAACTTTTTGTCCAGATTATTATTAGCTTTTAAGGGATTCTTTTTACTAAATTGCGCCGTGTGTGTATTTAGCAAAAAGTATTCATCATCATCTTGTCGTGCCATAAGCATGGATATCTCTGACCCTCTCTCGCCACCCCTCCCTATCGTTCATCGCTACACAGAGCTTCTGTATATAGTTTTGTGCTGGTCGCCCTGCCTTTGCTCGTCCATGTGAAGTGGTCCACAGGAGTACATTACTAATGAGCTCGTCCCTACTTCTCCAGCAGTGTCCCGCACATCTGGTAAAAAGTATTAACGCGAGTGTTCAAATTCGGGATCAGACTCAACATATTTTGAGAGCTAATGCGATTGTTCAAATTCTAGCTCAAATATTGCACATTATTTGCTCCAATGTGATTTTTCGGATTCTAGGTCAGAAGTTACTGATGAAAGCTAATGCGAAATCATGAGTCTTTATATGAATTCAAATCCTGGCTCAAATGTTAGATATTCTGGGTGCTTGTGTAAATGTTACACATTCTGGGTGATTATTACGATCTTGGGTCGTATGTTACGTATATGTTCTAATGCAATTACTCAGATCATGCGTAAGGTGTTGCATATTTTGTGTTCTAATACGATTGTTCAGGTCCTGCGTAAGGTATTATATATGAAAGAAAACATAAATATTCTAATCCTGGGTCAAATATTTCATATTATGAGTGCTATAGCAATAGCTCTGATCCTGGGTCAAATATTACATATTATAAATGCTAATGTAATTATTCTGATCCTGGGACAAATATTTCATATTATAAATGCTAATGTAATTATTTTGATCGTGGGACAAATATTTCATATCAAGAGTGCAAATGCAATTACTCTGATCCTGGGTCAAATATTACATATGAATGCTAATGCAATTATTCTGATCCCGGGTCAAATATTACATATTATGAGTGCTAATGCAATTATTCTGATCCTGGATTAAATGTTACATATTATGAGTGCTAATGCCATTGATCCGATCCTTGGTCAAATATCATTTTCCTAAAGCGATTTTTAGATCCTTTATGAAATATTACATATAAGATGTTCCCCAAATGTTACCCAACGCATTCCTTGTCATACGAGCATTTCCTACCTTTCTCAATAGAAATCAAAGATACCCATTTTTATAAATTTTGCATATCTGGAGAATCGTTTCACACTTTGATAGTTTGGAAGCTATTGTCTATCTGTTTATCAATCTATGAATCTATCTATCTATTTATCCACACACACGTATACACAAAGACACACACAGACTCTTACACACACACACACACACACACACACACACACATATATATATATATATAATATAAATGGGACCCACTGTTTTGAACAAATCTATATATATCTCAAAAACAAAAAAGATCCTTAAAATAAGTATCTTTTTGTTCAAGGCTTAAATTGACCTAAAAAGCTCGTTGATTGTTCCTAAAGGTCAGTTAAGAGCGAGACAAGTGTCTTTGATTTTAAAGGTCAGCGAATTTATTTAATTTTTCGTTTGTCAACTAACTTCATCGATCATAATGATGAAACGGGTCATTTCGTAAAACATATTTTCTAGTCCTTATCTTAAAGGTCAATGTCAAAAGGGAGATTTAATTTTGCTCCACCCTAAATAAAGGGCATAGCTCATCCAGTCAGGTAAGGCTGAGAATTTTTTTTGTTTAACCCCATTGGTTTAAACCTGTTCCTATGGGTCAAAGCGTCTAAAAGGGGTTTTCCCCATACCAGAAAGATATAATCCTGAACTAGAATTGGCTGACTAATGGGAATATGACTCCCATTTGTCTCTTATTGGACAACCTATCAGAAACCTTTTTTAGTCCAGATTTTGATCTATAAAAATAGGATGGTAAAACGAATCATCGGAGAGGAAGAGGAAAAGGACCAATAAGAAACTCAAGACTGCCAAAGAAGCATCCCTTCCATTCTAGACCCGAGACACTCCGAACAACCTTCAGACTTTACAAAAATTCAAAGTCCCAGACGTTAGATTCATTAGTGTCATTCTAACCGCACCTCATCGTCACTCTTCCTCTCTCGATATTCTTCTTCTTTTTATTAGGAAAGCAAACATTGTTTGCTTGTTATTTATTGTCTCACAAATGTGTTTCAATAAAAAAAACATTTTTGTTATTCGTTAACAATGGGTTTTATCTATTCTTTGAGTTTCTAGCCACTCATATTACCTGACCGTCTGAAGAAGATCCAGCTGAATTGTGTCAACCCCCCTTCGTGGATCTTTCAAACTCAGGGTGGGCACGGAAGTATTTGACAAGCAAACAGTCGGAAGCAAATGTGATAACCACAACAAGTACTGTGACAAGTAGTCACACCACATTGGGCTCTGTGACTAGCATAAGACCACACAGAGGCACCCTTACTTGTAACCCTACATAAACCATATATATATATTATTCTGATGACCCGTTTAAGTGAAACCTTGGTAGATTTTTTCTGACTCAGTAGGCATTCATATTTCGCTTTACTTCGTGTATTGAGCAGTCTTACGTTTAACTTAAAGAATTTGGTTGGTGTTTTTTTCTTTTGGTATGGCATGCGTTATTGGTTGATTATTTTCAAGTAGTACGTATGCTTTTAGTCTTTTCTTTTTTTTAATGGAATTTTTTTCTCGGATATCAGTTTGTGTAATATTTCCTTACTTTCAAATTGTACCATCTGAGTTTCTCACCCCATTAGAATTATAGAATAGTTTATATATAAATCAATTTATTTAATAATTAATTAATTAATCACACACACACACACACACACACACACACACACACACACACACACACATATATATATATATATATATATGCACTAGTAGAGACTCTCGGTAAAGCAAAAATATTTTTTGAAATATGACTCTACATTTAAGATTTCAAAAAATGAATGATTAATTAACTGTTATAGAAAAGTATTCTGATATAAAGGTTATTTGTTTTTGATAATTTTTACAAGAGATTTTTTATGTTTTCACTTTTGTGACCTTGAATGATCTTTGATATCAACTTCACATAATATTCATTTCTTCTCCGCTCAGCTTTGATAAAATGATAAAATAAACTTTGCTTCCAAACTTTAGTAAGATGACTATAAGAGAAGAAAAAAAATAATTCGAAATCCCCGTAAACACGTGATGTTCTTACAGAACATGAGAAAGTACTGATAAAACCTGGGATCGAATCCCGGTCTCCCGGACCATTGGCGAACACTTGAGTCATACCAAAAACTCAAAAAATGATACTTGATGCCGCCTTGCTTAATTCTCAGCATTATAAGGTTAGGATCACGGGTAAAGTAGAGCAATCAAGGGAATGGAGTAGCACTTTCCCCTCGATGTACTAGCTATTGAAAAGGAAGCCCTTATTATATATATATATATATATTTATAAATAAATATATTAGACGATTACTCTGTTGGACAATTGGCGAAAAAAAGATTAGAATAACATTTGGAAAGATAGAGAATGTCAATTCAAGAAATAAATGTGCAATGTTTGCTTGCTAAGTGTTTCAAGACACTTTTATGAGCAATCAAAAACAGTCACTGAAAGTAGGTATCGGGTGCTAGAAAATGTGTGAGACAAGATAGAAAATAGAAAAGAAAAAAAAACATAGAAAGAAGAAAAGAAAAGTGGTGAGCAGGAAGGAAAAAAAAAAAAGAGGAATCCGTAAACGAAAGTTTAAATTGAAAAAAAGTAATATATATATATATATATATATATATATATATATATATATATATATATATATATATATAAGTGTGTGTGTGTGTGTGGTGGAGAGCGAAAAGAAGTAAGGAACAAATATACAAGAAATAAAAGAAGGGAAAAAGATAAAAGAAATAAAGAAATAAAAAAAGGAAAAAAAAAAGAAGGAAAAACGAAAGAAGGAAAAGAGAAAGTATTAATATCGGAAAGCACAAAGAAAGAGAGAAAAGTAGAACATGAATGAAAGAAAGAACAATTATTTGGAGAACTGCTTAATATAAGAATAAAATAAAAAAAGGGTTAAAAATGGAAGTAGAAGCTCGAAATAAAATGGAGAACGAGAGAAACAGATAAAAGAAAAGGGATCGAACTTATAAAAAACAAAGAAGCTGAAATGTAAAAAAATGAAGAGAAACGAAACAAAATGAAAAGAGAAAAGAGAAGGAAAAAAAAATAGTGAATCTCTGAAAAGAACGAAAAGGATTAAGAGAGAGAGAGAGAGAGAGAGAGAGAGAGAGAGAGAGAGAGAGAGAGAGGGGGGGTTAAGGAAGCGTTGTAAAGAAAAATAAATAAGAAAAATGGTAAATAAAAGTTTAGAGTTTAATGACGCAAATCAATTTTAAATAACTTTCCTTTTTCCTTAAAATTATTTTCTTGCACTTCCACAACCATTCTACTTCCGGTCCATCTTTTCTTCTCCACCGTTTCTTTTTTACTTTTTCTTCGATGTGAGACCTTAATAACTTCTTTCCATTATGTCATTAAATTTCCTTTATCTCTCTTCATTGTTCTTCTTTTCTTCTTTCCAGCTTTCCAAATACTTTCTTTCTTTCTTTCTATCTTTCTTTCTTTCTTTCTTTCTTTTCATTTGGTCTTCTCCTTTCCTTTCTTCGTTCCTCATTCTATTCACAATCTTTTCTTTTTTTCTTCCCCTCTCTTCACCACCTTTTCTTTCTTTCTTCCTTCCTTCCTTTCTTTCTTTCTTTCTTTCTTTCTTTTGTTATTTTCTATCCTTTGATTGCTGAGCTGAGTCTTTCATTATTTTACTCTTGTTTTTGGTCGATACTTAAAGCCAAACACAAATTACAAAAACGTTCCACTCAAATCACGAACGACCTGTTTATTGCCGCCGTCGATCGTTTTCATTCTGTCACTAATGTTTATGTAAGTATTTGACAGAGGTGTGTGTGTGTGTGAGTATGTGTGTGTGTGTGTGTCTTTACGTTGAGCCTTGTGTGCATCATTACTCTGTGTGTGTGTGTGTGTGTGTTTGCCAATATATTTTGAATACTTGAATACGTGCAAAGATAATTTGGACAGACGGTTGACAGGTTTATATCTACTTTAGTTAATGCATGCATTCTTATATATTTGTGTTTTTGTTGGTTTGTTTACGTATATATATACTGACATATTTATACGTGCGCATATTCCGATATTTATATATTGATTTATATATTTTCCTAGCTATATATATTTTTTCCTGGCTATATATATATATATATAGAGAGAGAGAGGCACTTAGTTAGCGTAGTGGTTATCATCGTAGGATGACTTTTGTGTTTCCCTTAACTCAGATGCCCTTTGGAAAAATATGAATCAATCAGTTCACTTCACCAGCTATTGGTAAGTAGTAGGGTAGTCTGCGCTCTTTAACATTGCTAAAGTAACCAGTCTAGGAGAAGTGGAACTCTGACTTCGAACTAGCTGTACTCCGCTTAAAAATTGACACTGTGTCACATCCTGTTTTTAGCGAATGACTTGGGTATATATATATATATACATGCAAGTGCACACACACACACACACACACACGCACACACACACACACACACATATATATATGTACACACAAAGAAACATATACATGCATATCAAAATACACTCACTTACACACAGAAACGCACACACAGATGTATTGTTTAACTGATTAAGAGTTGGTAAGGGAATCCCGTTTATTGTTTGTTCACATTTACGTTTTTCGTGTTGCTGTTTCCTAATTTTTTTTCAAATTCGACTGCGTTTTAAACAGAACTATTTGACCCATAAATGAGACCTTAAGTGATACTAGCACTCTGGGTCATAGTGGACCCGGGAGTAATGTCAATGAAACAAGATTCCACCCTCCATTGATCTCTAGAACTAGAGTCTCAACATCATACCCGGGACAGCACTTTTTTGAAGCAGGATGTGTGTGTGCCTTACCCAGCCATAGAGAGTACTGTCAGCGTATTCTAATCCTCACCGATAAGGCATATATATATATATATATATATATATATATATATATATATATATATATATATATATATATATATATAGTTACACGAAAGATCCTATTGCCTAATAATTAAAGAGCATTTATTTTATGTAATGGTATAATCTTTTCTTGGTAAATATCGAGCATTTTACAGATAAATTTCAGATCAGAACTTACCTCATAGGTAAGAATTTATTGATCATCTTTCGTGTTTATATATATATATATATATATATATATATATATATATATATATGCAAGATGTTCATCAAAAAGTGTTAAGACAGAAGTATCAGTTCTATTTTAGTTTAAAATCTAAACGGTGCAAATGATATAATAAAAGTAAGAAACTAATATGATAAAATGTTAAGACCTCTAGACTTCATCAAGATGAGTAAAAGCTATTTTGAATAAAAACATAAAGTTTCTCTTGATATATTTTCCTTGAAATTTTTTGATGAAACATAAGATTGCACAAGTATAGCCCGTTCCATAATTAACAGAACTAATTGCATGGTTCCAACATCGAAAATCTATTTCAAGAGTAAGATTTGAAGACGTGGATTGTATTAAAAGAAATACGAAGACGAAGCTTTACGCAATATATTATAACGAAATGAGCACTCCGGTATCAGATAGCGCAAAATGTAAACAAACAAAAGCTAATACAAAATGCGTTAGAATATCCGCGCTGATGTAGGTCGTCAAAATGCTTGACCGGTAAGATATCAAGTCTAGCGTAAAGTTAGGCGGGTTTCGATCCCTGCTTGAAGCTTATAGTGTGTCTTACCGCACTGAAGAGTTGTGATACAACGAAACAGTCTATGTGTGGATGATACACACACACACACACACACATATATATATATATATATATATATAAATAATTTTGCAATTTTATAACTTAACCATTTCATGTCCAAATTATCTCAGACATGTGTAGAAAAGAGTAAAAATTCAATGTTTGATGATAAAATGCCTTTTCTTTACCGTTGAATGATATTTCTTCAACGAAAAGGGAAAAAAAAAGAGTTGTTTCTACAAATAGTGTTAAAACTTAAGAATGTTTGAACGAAAATTGATCAAGTAATTAGATTACGAAATTATATAAATTTTTATGAAACATCTTATATAAATGTATATATATAAGACTCACAGAGGTGCTTTGATCAAAGGAAACCTCGCTAAAATAAGTGCACTATTTTGAAGGTCAATAAGGGGACAATTTTGAAGAAAAAAAAAAACTTGTCAAACCTCGTTCATTTCTCTATTGGTGAATGCAGCTTGTAGACACCATATTTTTTGTACTTGTCTCGTATGTGTGTGCACATGCACAAGCGTAAGCGCATCTGTGTATTGCTCATGAGAGCGTCAATTCGACAATAAAAAAACAAACAAATAACAAAAAGAAAACAAAAACGACTTACTTCAAGAGACGGAATAGATAAAAAGACATTAGACAAGAAGCATAATACACTAAGAGGGTTCATTAAATTGACTTAAGGATGCAGCATATAAATCGTTTTTTTTTCATTTTCTCTTAAATACACGGACAGACTAAGTATATATATATATATATATATATATATATATATATATATATATATATATATATAGTGCTTTTAAGCACGGATGTCACTATTCAGAGTCTTTTTCTTGGAGGAGAAAAAACTTTATTGAAGAAGAAAGATAAGAAGTAAGGAGAGAGAGAGAGAGAGAGAGAGAGAGAGAGAGAGAGAGAGAGAGAGAGAGAGAGAGAGAGAGAGATTATTAACCAATGGAGATAACCAACTAATTCACTTGGCTCGCAATATTGCAATGGTTCGTTTGATTAATTGTTACACGTTACAGTCGAATCAGGTGTAGGTTGAAGAGAGAGAGAGAGACAGAGACAGAGAGACAGAGAGAGAGAGAGAGAGAGACAGAGACAGAGACAGAGAGTGAAGAAAAATGTGTTGTGAAAGTTTTGTGAGATGTCTAATGGCAGCTTCCTGGCCACCACTGTGCCCAATGGCGACCGAATATAGTATCGTATCATCACTTTTCCCCACTTACTGCAACTTCCCTAGGTGCTTACAACAAGACGTCAGATCTAATTTACACATCGTATTCATCATTTCTTGTAGATAAGTGTAGGATTGTGTATTTACATATTAATCTAATCGGCTACAACTCTATCTATCTATCTATCTATCTATCACATCCTAAAGACGATTATATTCATCTATTTGATATCTGTTTAACTCTGTTCATATCAATATATATATATATATATATATATATATATATATATATATATATATATAATCTGTCCATATCTATCTATCTATCTATCTATCTATCTATCTATCAGTTTTAGTTCCTATCTAAGTATCTAAGTCTGTCCATATCTTTGTGAATATCCTTTCTGATTCTATCCATACCAATCGAATCCTATCTATCTATCTATCTATCTATCTATCTATCTATCTATCTATTCTGAGTATGACACTAAGATACACCTGTGAGGCTCTTGTGGTGAAGCTCTGACAAGTGTGGAATCACACGTTTGTTGACATAACTTCCAGGTCCACTGTAATCCGGAGTAGTCGTACCTGTTCAGGTAACATCGGTGTATATGATTATTTGTATTAAAAAAATCACTTAAACTGATAATTGTTTACAAATGATAATTACCATTAGTTTCTTGAAACCCTATATTTTCTTGCATATAATAAAAAAAATACCCCCCCCAAATACACACACACACACACACACACACACACACACACACACACACACACACACACACACACACACACACATATAAGTCAACCGGCAATGAAATGAAATAAATAAATAAATAAATAAATAAGATAAAAACGGAAGTGGGCTAATACGAGGAGATAATTCTTCACCCCTCTTCTATCCCTTCCCACCCTTCTCCTCCCGTGTCTATTCTGATTTATTTTATCCATAAGATCTGAAGAAGTCCTGTTAAATTTTTTTCGTGTTTTTGGTTTGTATCAAACACACATAAGAGGATGGAAATAAATTTATAATTCTAATGTGACCTGTTTTGATTTTTCTTAAAGATATATCATCATCATCATCATCATATCGTGCTGGCAGCACGGATATCCCTGACCCTCTCTCGCCACTCCTCCCTATCGTTCATCGCCCTAGGTAGGTCTTCAGGACAACAACCTGTATCCTCACATAGCTGCTGAATGTACGTTCGTGCTGGTCGTCCTGCTTTTGCGCGGCCTGTGGGGATCCATAAGAGTACATGTCTTATGAGTTCATCTCTGCTTCTCCAGCAATGTCCTGCATGTCTGGTTCGCCTAACTTGAATAGATTTCGTGATAGGGGGCAGGTGGCCGTACAGTTGGTGTCTTGTGGGGTGTTGCTGCCAGGACTTGTTGAGGATTGCACGCAGCATTCTTGTGTAATTGCCATCTAGTTTCTTCTCCAGCCGTTTTGTTAGCGTCCATGTAGTGCATCCATATAGCAGTATCGATGTGACCGCTGCCTGGAAGAAACTGCGTTTCATTTTATCGGTTAGGTCTGATTTCCATATAGTCGATAGCCTATTGATAGCTGTCCATGCTTTCGTTAACCTCGTTTCGATGTCCTTTTCGGTTGATTCGACGCTGCTTCCTAGGTACGTGAATTTGTCTACTAGTTTAAGAGGGGTTCCTTCTAGAGTGGAGATGTCCCCCGTTTGGTTATAGCACATATATTCCGTTTTGTGTGCATTAACATGGAGGCCTATGCTTGCTGCTGCTCGTTCCAGGCTATGCAGAAGTGTTTCGGCTTGGTCAGGTGTATTTGCCAGTATCGCTATGTCATCGGCGTAGTCGGCGTCGGTAATTGTTGTTGCGGGATATATATATATATATATATATATATATATGTGTGTGTGTGTGTGTGTGTTTTAAACTCTCCATTTCACTATTTTTGTTGTCTGATGATTATCATTTATTACTACGTGAAACATTAATAACATCTGATTTGCAGTTGTTAATATTTTAAGTCAACATTTCGTGCTTTATTCCGTCTAAATATCGGAATATTGAGCGCTTTTTGGGTTTACTCCCCCATCGGGGGTTGAGCACTCTGGCAAAAGAATTTTCGGCTGCCGCTCGCATAATGCAAAGCTTTTCGAATTGAGCACTCTAGTATCCGGTAAGGTATAAAATGTAAACAAACGAACGCTGCGGCTGCTGCTACATAATATCTTATAAATCCCTAGCCGACGTGGTAAGCTTGTTGGCCAAGTGGTCTGATACCAAGTCTAACGTAAAGTTAGGCGGGTTTCGATCCTAGCTTCAAGCGTCCTACGTGTCTAGCCACACTGAAGAGTTATGATACAACGAAACAGTCTGTCTGTGGATGACAATATATATATATATATATATATATATATATATATATATATGCGTCCCTGGAATGATTACCGTCGTAGGAAATGGACAAGGTGACCCGAACTCAAATCCTGAACGTGGCTGTTGGCATTTCACATAGCACTAATACTAATTCTCCTTCCAGCTATAGGTAAATAGCTAGACAGACTGAGCTCTTTAACCTACGTATGGCAACCGGTCTAGGATAATGATAACAGCTGAATTCAAACTTGCAAAACTCCGCTTAAAGAATTGACCTTGTGTCACATCCTGCCCGCACAGAGGGGTTTATATATATTTATATATATATATATATATATATGTGTGTGTGTGTGTGTGTGTGTGTGTGTGTGTGTCCTGAAATTTTCTTCTTCTTCTTCTTCTTCTTCTTCTTCTTCTTCTTCTTCTTCTTCTTCTTCTTCTCTCTATCTCTCTATCTCTCTTTGTATATATATATATATATATATAGGGTGTCTCAAAATGGATCAAACTCATTAAAATGATATATGATTTATTACTGAGACATGCGCAATAGCGGTCATTTGGAACACGTCCTGTAAAAAATGCATCCTTTGAAGAAAGAACGTCAAATAAATGTTTTCTTTCATTTCTATTATGTCAGCTTCCAGTATATGCAATCTTTTTTGAGTTTCTTGCCTCAGGAATTAATGATTTTCATATTAATGGGTTGCATCTATTTTGAGATAGTTTTGAATAATTTTGTGTCTAAATAAGTTGTGACGCAAAATATTTTTTCCTCTCTTGGGGATTAATAGTTGTTGTAGTATACTATTTTCAAATTTGAAACAAACAAACAACCCCCCACCAAAAACAAAACACCCCCCCCAAAAAAAACCCAACATAATTAGTGGTGTTATCAGCAGTCCCTTGTATATTGAGATATCCTATACCAATTGTTTACTTGTTTACGGTTTGGTAAGTAATTGTTTGAAATGTGAAATAGCCGCTCGTTTTTACCCCATCCCAAAGCCATAAAAAGGATACGACACAAAGTGAATGATTAAGCAGAGTACAACCGGTTTGAATTCAGAGTTTACCTTCTTCTAGATTCGTTGCCATACCAAGATAAAACAACCCAGTCTGACCTGTTATTTACCAGTAGCTGGGAGGAGAATAGTCGGATTTATACCTTTCAGGAGATTCTTCAGAATTCGAACACGCGTCACGGTGTGTATTTCCAAGAACGATAACCGTTACGTCACGATAGCCTCCCTGAATTAGCAGTTCACCTTCTTCTCCATCCTGTCTGCTGATTGTGGCAACAAATCTTCTTGACACACAGTGATAGTATTGTAAGAAATCACCTATCTATCTATCTATCTATCTATATTCTTTGTAGAAAGCAAAAGGAATATAATATAGAATCTTAAATCAATTTTTCAAGTGTTTTATTCGTTTTTTTTCTTCTCATCTTCATATACTGACAATGTATTTTTAGTTTAATCTACTGCAAAAGCTATGTTGCCATGGATACAAAAACGTTGTTAAACCCCCGGACATTGAAGAAAGATGCATCAGCCATGAAGCATTATGACATAGAACGATTGTCCCCGGAACAATTTTAAGTTTATAAGCCTACTTCTTAATGACAGTATCTCAGTCTGATCATATATATCCAATTTTGGGGGTTCAATTCCGGAAAATTTTCATGATGTGCTTATGGATTTTTCTGTAAGCCATTTTGACTAATTTACGAATATTTAGCAGAAAATAGTTGATAAGTAACACACACACACACACACACACACACACACACACACACACACACACACATATATATATATATACATGCATATTTCATTAAACATAATAGACATTTTATGCCTACATATTTTCTTCTGGATCCGTTCGAATTCCAGTATTACTTTTATCGTATTCGGGGGGAATTGATTTATGTATTGTCCATAGTTGTATGTATCCCTAGTACTTTCTGCCCGACTTTGGGCCATCATCAGGGGAGGATCTATTACAAAAGTGATGTAACTTTTGTTTTAGCATATTACTACTGTGTAAGGGCGTCTTTGCCGTTGAAGCTTATGGCGTTTGCTTTTAAATGTAATTCTATAATTAGTGCCAGTAGCTAAAGACATTTAAGTACTGGTTTTAAAATTAATCTTCAACGGCAAAGACGCCCTTACACAGTAGTAATATGCTAAAACAAAAGTTACATCACTTTTGTTATAGATCCTCCCCTGATGATGGTCCAAAGACGGGGAGAAAGTACTAGGGATACATACAACTATGGACAATACATAAATCAATTCCCCCCGAATACGATAAAAGTAATACGGGAATTCGAACGGATCCAGAAGAAAATATGTAGACAGAAAATGTCTATTATGTTTAATGAAATTTGCATTAATGAAGAAATGCTGCCTAAATATACATATATACATGCATATATATATATATATATATATATATAGAGAGAGAGAGAGAGAGAGAGAGAAAGTGAGAGAAAGTGAGAGAAAGATTGATAGTTGGATTAGACAGCAAGAGGCATTGGTCTCTGTGTAAACTCACGTAAAACAAAGTTCATAAGTTTTAAATAAGATGGCGCCATCTCCACATTAGATAGTAAGCTACGAAATTAGTAGACCAATTCACATACTTCGATTGCAATATCTCATCTACTAAAATCGATGTCAACATACGCATAGATAAAGCATCGACTGCTCTTGACAGGTTATCGATCATTTGGAAATCTGATCCCTGATAAAATAAAACGGGAATTCTTCCTAGCTGTAGCTTCCTAGTGGTTGCATTCTAGTTGTATTCTTCCTACTGGTTGTATTCTTCCTAGTGGTTGCATTCTAGTTGTATTCTAGTTGTATTGCATTCTAGTTGCATTCTAGTTGTATTCTTCCAAGTAGTTGCACCACTAGGACTAGGAGGAAAAACTAGAATGAAACTACTCAATGAAGTAGCACTCCACAAAACAGCATTTGTACAATCGTTCGCTTCCCATCTCATAAGCCATCCAAATTAGATGAACAAGGTCTGGTTTAATTTCCTTATTTAATGGTATATCAATCTTTGTGGGTTATTTAATGCCAAAGCCATCCTTGAAGAAGAACTGCTATGATACTATTTAAACCGTAGCTGGGAAGAATAAGGGGGTTCGTATACCTTCCCCAAGGTTATTTGTCCGGAAGTGAACGTAATAGCTCGAGTGGAGATTGAACTCGCTTACTTCAAGGCCGCAGTCCTGTACTTTAGCCATTACGTCACCGGGACTACCTACCCTTACACGAAGAAGACATGCTGGAAACTTGGGCAAATCAGAACAAACTCATCAGTAACGTTCTCCACAGGACTCATACGTATGGACACAGTAGTCCTGGCCAACCAGGAAAGACTTGCATACATTAGCTCTATGCAGACACAGGATGCAATCGAGAGGATCTGCTTAGAGCAATAGCCAAAAGGACGGATGGAGAGAGAGAGAGAGAGAGAGAGAGAGAGAGAGAGAGAGAGAGAGAGAGTGTGTGTGTGTGTGAGAGAGAGAGAGAGAGAGAGAAAGTCAAGGGAAACCGTGTTATCAACACAACTTGATGATGATGATGATGATATATAACCTAAAATAAATTCTTATCTCACCTGCTCATATCAGTTCTATTACTAAAATTTTTATGTATTTTTCATTCACAACAATGAAATCTGAAGATTGTAGTGTTTGAAGATTCGTATTTTAATTACTCTCTAAAAAAATATTTCGACACCCAATCAAGTCTCATGTTTCATTTGAAAAAATTTATTTTTTCATATACATCAAAATTTTATTAATGAAACCGATATAAGGAAGTGAAATAATTTATTTTAGGTTCTTATCCTGCTCTACTGGTCTGTATTTGAGCACTGTCTCGATTAAGAAGAAATGTTTTTTTATAACAATTTGTTCATTCACCTATTAAAAGCTCCAAGTAATAATTATTCATATGTCTGAGAACTTTCTTTTTGTTAAATCCAAATATTCCCTTCATTAAGATGAGCGAGATGTATTTTAATTATTCTTTGAAACATATTCCAACCGCCAATCTAGTCTCATGTTTTGTTTGACGATTATATATTTTTCAACTACATGAAACTTGAAGTAATGAAGCTGACATGGGATAACAAATTATTTTAGGTTTTATCCTTTTCTTCTAGACTGTATATGAGCACTTAGTGGGTTTGGTTGAGTTTTATTGCATATCAACCGTTGTAGATTACTTAATGCCAAATCCTTTTTATAGATATATAAAATATAAGATTTCTAGGCATATTTTGTACATAAGATCTTTAAACATTTCTATCAAATACGAACAATTCTTTTTATTAATAAT
>OY757910.1:89155015-89162515 GCA_963585895.1 Sepioteuthis lessoniana | reverse complement strand
TGAAGACTGCTTATAAATTGACCTTGTGTCACATCTTGTCCGTAGCCGAGGGGTTGGGTAAATAATACTTTTATTTTATCTTATTTTACCAATTTTTTCTATATATAATTTTTTACCTTCTATTTTTCAATCTTCCTCCGATTGAAAAAATCTTTTCAATATTTCATATTTTTCTTTCCTGTTTCAGTTGCTGTTTTTTTATTTTCTTTTTTCCTCTTCTTTCTTTTCCCTTTTTTTCCCTCCTCTTCTTCAACGACTTCTTTTGTCTCTTCGTCTTCCCACCATTTTCATTTTCTTTTCTTCGAGTGATTTCCATCTCCTCCTCTTTCTCGACTAATTCTCCATTTCCTTCTTCATTTGTTCTCTCTAGCATCTTCCTGGTTTTTTTCCTCTTTCTTCTCAACTTACTTTTCTTCGTCTATCTTCTTCTTACTCCTCTAACTGAATGACTTCTCTATTTCCTTCTCCTACTTCCCCCCTCTTTGGTATCTGTCTTTTTCTCCTCCTTTATTTGTTTTTCTTTATCTGTCATCTCCCGACTCTTCGTCCTCAACAACTCATCTACTTATTTCTTCTATTTTCTTCCACTTTTTTTCTTCCTTTTTCTCTTCCGCTATTTTTTCTTCGTCTCTCTTTCTCCTACTCCTTTTCCTTGACCACTTCTCAATTTCTTCCTCAATTTCCTTCCTCTTCTGTAGTTTTCTTCTTCATTTCCTTTCTTTCGTTTTCCTTTTTCAACACCATGTTTTTCTTTTTCGATCAGCTATCTCAATTTCCCTCTTCGAAACCCGCGGCAAAGTTTAGCTTAACTGACTTTTTTTTCCGGAAGAATGACAAATCAAAAGAAAGAAAAAACAACAGCCAAGCAAAAACCAAATGCTTTTGTACAAGTATTTTATTCTATACATGCCCATAAACACATGCAAATGTTTGTGGACCTTATTAAACTGTCCAGTCCTCGCTAGCTTCCAACTGACACAGGCACACACTCATATAAATAAACGAATCCACAATTATTCAAGTATATACATAGAATGCCTTTAGCGAATAGACACTTCGTTCTTTTCTACTGGAGGGCAAGAAATCAGTATCCGGACTGTCGCCGGCATAATTGAAAGCTTATTATGTCACTTGTAATGAGAAGTTGACGAGAAAGAAAAGCAAATATTAAACGCCAGGAAAGTCCTGGTGCAAATAATAGATAAGAAACCGTATTCTTAATCTATTTCATCTCATCGTATGGCTACGAGCTAACAATACATGTTTTTACATTGTCATTTTCTTTGATGAACGACGCCCCGCAAGAAAGGGTTGAAAGCCAACGCAGCAAAAAATGTCTTCAACTAATTACGAATACTTTAATTAATTTTTTTGTTTGTTAGTTTGTAAATCAATTTTTCCTTTTAATTAATATTTATTAAAGATTGTGACATGTCACGCTTATCATGAATATACCATATTTGCAGAACTATAAGACATATTTTACAAGGGAATTTTTCTGAGCTACCACTGCGAAACGCAACCAATATCCAATCCCCTGTCTATCATACCAATATATTGTTCGCAATAAAATATTTGGATATTTTTTTGTTCAAAGGTGAGATCATTTATGGTGTTGTTAGGTCTCGAAGAAAAGTGGCGAAGAAAAAAACCAGATGAAGGGATGACGACGAATCATCAGGAAAAGAAATAGTCAGACTCGTGGTCACAGAAAAATCCTGCTCATCACTGTTACAACTTCTATCTGGCTCGGCCACAAAAACAGGAAAACGTTAAGTGTATTTTCAAGTCAATCAAGGAAAGATTAATTCTTAGATAGGTTGTACCCCAACCTTAATGGTATAGGATCCACTAGCTTTGAAGTTTAGGTCAGTACTTGTCACTTTGCTGATAATTAACAGCTCCTTTTCAAAAATCCACAAATTTCATGTGTGGCCGGCTCTCGAACCTACGGCAAGAATTCTCGTTATTGCTCTTTATTTGTCGGTCACATAGGGCACCAGGGTCATCGGTGATGGGAGACATTACATATTTATTACCCGCTTAATTCGGTGATTTAACTCCCTATCTACTGATCCCGAGTGTACAGGCTTTATACTCTTGGGAAGTCGAGGTTCATTCAATAGATAAAGTGGATATTGCCTAAGGAATTGGCTGTAGAAAGCATTATTTAAAGTTGCATATTTTTCAATGGTGATGAATCTTTTCATATCCCAGAAGACTGTCAGCAAAACCGTTTTTACTGACCACTGCGCCCAGAATTTTTTTACCGGAAGGTCAGTATGTTTCCATTTTATGGTCTGTCTTTTTGACTCAAGTTCGTCGTGGCAAACCCATGTTTCGCCCAGTTGTAAACATTACTTGATGGAGCATACTTCTCCGTACACATAACATATTCTTTTGTAAATTTCACATGGTTATCAGTTCTCAACTACCACAAATTTAATGACAGACCTCTATTTAAGCCTGGATGACTTTGTTTGATTTGTCACTAATTTGATCAGTCTAAACACAAATATTTTTGCCTGATGAAAATAACTTTTGTGATAAAATATTTTTGCTATAAAACATATTTGTTTGATTAAAATACTTTTTCTATTCCAAACATTGTAGAGTTTGTATTTTTGTGAAAAAACTATTATGCTTTCTTTAAAAAAAAAATTCTTATTCCTTGAATGACCCTTGTAGGTTTTTGCTGGTTGGTCAATACAGGTGTGTCCAAATGTTGGAGTACATAAGAGAACATTGCTTATAAGTTCGTTTTTATTTTTCTGACAGTGTCAAGAATGTCTTGTTTGTAGTACATGGATGGTTTGCGTTATGGAAGGTAAGTGGCCGTACAACTGCTGTTTTGTGGGTTGTTGCTTCCAGGATTTGTGCAAAACAATACGTAGCGTCTGTGTGTAGTTAATATCAAACCTTTTCTCAATGTGTTTCGTCAAAGTTCAAGTGATGCAACCATACATTAGTACTGACACGGCTACAGCTTAGAGGTATTCTTGTTTTATTTTATCAGAGATCAGATTTTCATATGGTCTTTAAGTTGTCAATAGCTGTTCATACTTTACCAATGCATATGTTGACATCGCTTTCAGTTGATGATATATTGCTATCGAGGTATGTGAACTTGTCTACTAATTTCAGAGGTTTGCCATTTACACCGCAAATTAATTTAGATGATTTATTGAGAAAATTTAAAGAAAAAATTATGGAATCGCCAATAAGAATAACTCTCAATCAAGGGAATCTACTTTGCTAGCAGTGGAGAGATATGTTATACCTGTTGTTTAGAATGATCTTTTCTAGTGAAAATCAATAGTCTAATTTATTTGATGTATATTCCATGAAACAAAATAGGTATTGTCTCTGATTTTTTTGTTAGTTTATTCTTCATGGATTAAAAATAATTAAAAAAAAATCGTTTTCTAAAATTTCTGAGTCTATTTTTTTTCATTGAAATGTATCAGTAAGATACTGGCTATTTTTAAAGTCTGTGCGAATCTAAATCTTTAATAAGATTAACAGAAGTAATGGAAGTGCAAGTCGGTAAATGGTTGGATAGTAAATATATCTCCAACAAAAGCAGTACAAGTGAGATAAGATTTTTACCGGTGTCATTCTCTGTTAACTTTGTACTAAAGATCTTATGGTAGGAATGAATCCACTTCTTCCTCGGGAAATTGGAATCCTTTACCAAATGAGCTTTGATAACAGATCTGATCAGGAATCATGATTTTCGGTTGTTGTTGACCTTGAAGAGGATATGGGCGCCACCCTACGGAAAAGATCCGAAGAAGAAGAGACAAAGTATTATCTTGGTGAAGGCTAAAGTCTGACATGAAATAAAACCTCAATTTCTTGCTTCAATTCTGATTCAACAACCATAAAATTCAATTGTTTGATTGATGTCAATCCGTCTAAAGTTATTTTATGCCTAGAAGCTCGGAAATTGCGTTCATTGTACGTGTTAGACTGGTTGAATTTTATATTTGGCAGGTAATGTAGCTTACTTAAAAGAAAATCAAACCATTGTACTCAGAAAGAGATTTTGTATGACTGACCGAGGTCAATTTAGTGCGATTGAAAAGTGGTAAACGTTAGGGTCACTTGATAGCTAAGATTTTATAGGAGAATTTAAAGTCAAGTGACAAAGACTGAGAAATTAGATTTTAATTTTGAGTTAGATCATCTGGGGCCGCTGAGACTCACGCGTGAGTAAAATGGTGCGGTTATAATTTACATCAATGTTCGAAGCCAACGAAGAACCCAAACCACCAATAACTCCATAATGTACAAGCAATTATACGGTTCCATTGACAAATACTATAACTACTACTAATAATAATCGCTTCTAAATAATTATAACTTCAAGTATTCTTAATGCAAATAATTTGCACGCAATTATATGGTATCAACAATTTCTATCAAATACAAAAAATTTTCAAACAGATCTATGTGACCAATAAATGAGACCCTTACAGGTACAACCACTTCGTGTCAGATTGAACGTCGGAGTAATGACAATGAAAGTGTAATCCACATTCCTCAGATCTCCCGAACTAGACTCTCACTATCAGATACAGTTTCGTGTCATAACCAGGACAAACATTTTTTGGGTGTGGGTGGGGATGTCTTACGTCTCTTCAAGAGATACTGTCAGTGGCTGAAATTCACTGATGTCCAGATGGTGTACTCATGCACCGAACTTCGTATACATTGCCTTTTCTTCATTATCTGATGATTCTGTAAAGATGAAACCTTTTATACAGTTAAAACATTTCCATGTACTTTACACACACACACACACACACACAGAAAGAGAGAGAGAGTGAGAGATACACACACGTTATACATATATATATATATATATATATATATATGGAAGTAAATAATGGGGTGTAATCCGACAATATAAAAAGAAAAATTGATAACAAGGTAATCCAAGCAGAAGGAGAGATTTATTGAGAAGCAAAGTCGACACAATAGAGTTTGGTTCTAATGAACCATCATTAGGACTATGACGGATGATACTAGCGATGTTAAATCAACGATTGATGTTTAAAAGTAATACAATTTTTCCCTTGGTTTTTGTATTTTGCACTTTTAAACATCCATTGTTGATTTAGCATCACTAATATCATCCCTCATAGTCGAGATGATGGTTCATTAGAACCGAAATGCTATAGTGTTGACTTTGCTTCTCAATAAATCTCTCCTTCTACTTGGTTTGGTTTGGTTTGTTGGGTTTTATGGCATTAAAACCTTTGTAGGTTATTTAACGCCAAATCCATTTTTATGTGAATAACCAGTTCCATTTCAAACAATTCAGTTTAGCATGAGTACACAGTTTAATTGTCAAAAACATTTTTATTTCAAACTACTCAAGCAGTTATATGTAACAATTCAGTTTAGTGAAAGTAAAGTTTCAATGACAAAAACAGTTCAATTTCAAATAATTCAGTTTAACATAAGCACGCAGTTTAAATGTAAGTACAGTTTGATTGTGAAAAACATTTCTTTTTCGAGCTATTCAGTTCTAATTTAGCTAATTCAATTTTGTATAAGTACAGATTTTGCTTACACACAGTTACATCTCAAAAAGTTCCATGTCAAACAATTCAGTTTAGTGTAAATACAGTTTCAATGTCAAAAACAGTCCTATTTCAAATAATTCAGTTTAGCATAAGCACGCAGTTTAAATGTAAGTACGGTTTAATTGACAAAAAACATTTCAATTTCAAGCGATTCAGTTTAATCAAACAATTCAGTTAGCATAAGTATGCCGTTAGTTCTATTTAACCCATAGTTAGGACCCTATCAGGTGCTACCACACCAGGCCAAAGTGGATCTGGAAGCAATGGCAAAAGGAGTGCTTCGTATTCCCCAAAGCCCCAGCATTACTGGGACCTCACCATCAGACTGTTTAGTGTCATATCTAGGACACTCATTGGGTGGGAGGTGTTACCCCTCTGCAGAGGTGCAGTCAATGTATTCTACAGCCCCAACCGACTGGCAGCTTCCACTTGGGTTACTCCGTTATCAATATATATATATATATATATATATATATATATATATATATATATATATAATGCTATGTGTATGCAAACATTGGGCGTACAGTTGATGACTTTTTATAATGTTAGTTGAACAGATGTCATACAATAGGCATACAGAGATTCAAAAAGTCTGCCATAATTATATATATATATATATATATATATATATATATATATATATAAAGTTTATAACAATCGAAGTTGCCGCAAAGGGTTTATAGACACGCGGTACCACATTAAGGATCAGATTAACTATCGAAATGTTTAGGTTTAAAATGAATTAACTTGATCCCTTCTGGCGAATTACGTATAAAGATCATTAATTTTCTAAGCATGATAACTTGTCAAGAGGAAATTGATTTATTTTGAGAAAATATAGAAACAAGCATTTCTCAAGATAACCCGAGGCTGATTTTTAGATATAATTTTAATGATTCAATAAAACTAAAAAATATCAAAATCCAAAATTCTTTAAAAATGGGGACGAGTCAATGCATGTATGATATCATTTTGCAAAAGAATCCATTTTAATATTTTATTGTGCTTCAAGTGAATGATGCAATTATATATATATATATATATATATATATATATATATATATATATATATATATATTTGTAACTTGCAACTGATATTTTGTCGAAATAAACGATTTCCAATAAAAGTAATTTTAATTATATTTCAGAGAGGTTTGAAAATAGATGCCAGAATTTTGTAATTATGATATTTTGAAAAATGTGTATGATTGGCTGTTAAGGACGCTATTCAATCAGTGGCAATAACCTTTACCTTCCCAAAAATTCCCCATCAACTAAAAACAAGCACATGTTTTTTTTGTTCAAATATTTATAAGTAGTACTTTCTATAGGCTTTCTGGGACTGTAGAATACACCGACTGCTTCTCTGCAAGCCACCCCCCGCTCAACGGATGTTCTGCATATGACGCTAAACAATCTGATGGTGAGGTTCTAGTAATTCTGGAGTTGAAGGGAATGCGGAATACCCCTTCTTTCCCATCGCTCCCAGGTCCACTCTGACCCGGAGTGGTAGCACATCCATTTATGGATCAAATAGAACTAAATTGTGTACTTATGCAAAATTGAATTGCTTGAAATAGAACAGTTTTGACATTTAACTGCGTACTTATGCTAAACTGAATTGTTTGAAATTGAACTGTTTTTTATGCTAAATTGAATTGTTTGAAATAGAACTGTTTTGACATTCAAACTACGTGTTCATGCTAAACTGAATTGTTTAGAATGGAATTGTTCTTTTTTATGCTAAACTGAATTGCTTGAAATACAACTGTTTTGACATTCAAACTGCGTGCTTATTCTAAACTGAATTGCTTGAAATAGAGCTGTTTTAACATTTAAACTGCGTACTTATGCAAAACTGAATTGTTTGAAATGGAACTGTTTTTGTGCAAAACTAAAATGT
>OY757910.1:89025015-89150015 GCA_963585895.1 Sepioteuthis lessoniana | reverse complement strand
TTAAACTTCAATGCTCTCATGTTCAGGTACCTCACATTGACTTTTTCGAATCTATAGAAGCTAAATTTAAACCAAATTTAACATTTGTTGGATTTTTTTTATCGAATTTGTATCGACTAAAGTGAAGAATTCATAGTTTAAATAATGTTTCGAAAAACAAAACTTATAGAATATATAGGGAAAAAAGCAGGGCATCTTCACATGAAAACTTTTGCGGAAAATAAATTCACAATACAAGAAACGAATAATAAACTGCCTGATCGGCTGCGGCTGTAGAATACGCCGACTGCATGTCTGCAGAGGGGTAAGATCCCCCACCAATGAGTGTCCTGGATATGATATTAAATCTTCTGAGAGTGAGGTTCCAGTTCTGAAGCTCTGGGTAGTGTGGAGTGCCTTTTCATTGCCATTACTCCTAGGTCTACTCTGACCCAGAGAACTGTTAAGGTCATATCAATGGGTCAAATAGAACTGTTCGACCATTAAACTGTGTGCAAACAAATGACTGTTTAATTGAATTGTTCATGTTACATTGCAATACTTGAAACCATTTAACTGTGTGCAAAAATTGAATTATTGGTATTGCATAGCAATACTTTAAGCCATATGAGCAAACAATAGCAATACTTAATTGTGTACTAACAAAGTTCTAACTTTTTAAAAATAGAAATACCAACAAACTATCAACTTAAAAATCACATGTATAACCATTTAACTGTATGATAACGAATGACTGATGTTCAATTAAATTGTTAATGTTTCATAGCAATACTTGAAAATATTTAACTGTGCAAGCAATTGATTAATATCAAATAGGATCATTAATGTTAGATAGCAATATTTGAAACAATTTAAATTTAGCTTGTTTAAAAATGTTATCTAAAAACGGCTTACAAATCATGAATATTTAATATATGTATAAACGAAATTTGGCATTAAATAACTTGCAAGGGTTGCTATACCATAAAAAGCAAACAAGCAACCAAATAATAATCAAACCCGCACTTCAATATTTTTCTGTAACGGTATAAAATTAAGGTATTTGTTACATTTTAGTTTCTTTCGCTCTCTGTTTAAAGCCATATCAACCTTCGTGGGTTATTTAATGCCAAAGCCATATTTGTAGAACAGTAGTGATACTATTTAAGCTATAGCTGGGGAATAATAAGGGTTCATATTTTTCCCCAAAGGTATTAGTCTGAAACTAAACGTGGCTGGAGTTCGAACTCACTTCGAAGCCGCAGTCCAGTACTTTAACCTTTACACCACGAAGGCTCCCTCCTATAAATTAATTAGTTTGGACCATTTCGGTCATGCCTTCCCGATTATCGCGACGTGCGTGACAGAAAAAAAGGGTAATACTTATTTCTCGTGTATAATACGCACCTCTAACTTTTCGGATGAAAAAGAGTGCGTCACGGTACACCATAACCGGCTATCCGTTTTTTTTTGTTTTTTTTTGACAGCCATATACAAGAGCCTGGATATTGCGCTCGTGAGAAGGTCACTCGAAAGTCATGCCAATGTTTTTAATCATCGGTTTACAAAGAAAGCCTTAATAAAACGAACAATTCGAGAAGCTGAAGAGGATAATTAAAATGACTGTAAGTAAGTAAAGTTAGCAACCTTAGTCGAGGGTGACCCTTAGGCTCCCTTTTCAATAGCCACTACACCGAGGTGTAAGGAAGGGCCCAACTCCATTCACTGAATTACTCCACTTTACGCTTGATCCTTACCTTATAATGATGAGTGTTAAGCAAGGTGGAATCAAGTACCATTTTTTGAGTCTTTTGTGTGACTCGACCTGGGATTGAACCTCGGTCTTCCGGACCATTACCCAAAATGTTGTAAACAAAATGCCGTTTTATTTATTGCATACATCTAAACTTAGTAACTTTTTTTGTCTGTTCCGTTAAATAATGTGTTTAGGATTTTTTTAAGTTGGTATAGAAAGTTTGAAAAATTATCGCGGGAAGTAATTCAGTAGCATGCATAGCCTGGAGTAGGCAGTAAGAGGCATTGGTTTCTACGTGAACTCAGATAACGAGAGTTCATGTGCCAAACGGAAAACCCCTTAAATTAGTAGACTAGTCCATATACTTCGGTAGCAATATCTCATCTACTGAGAGTGAGATCAGCATACGCATAGGTAAGACATGGACTACTATCGACAGGTAAACAACCATATGGAAATCTAATCTCACTGACAAAATAAAACCGTACCAGTACTACTTAATGGTTGCACCACTTCGATTCTAACAGAGCACTTGGAGGAAAAAGCTAGATGGAAGCCACACAAGGATGCTATGTGTTGTTCTGAATAGGCCCCGGAAGCAGCACCTCGCAAAGCAGCAGCTGTATGTCCGCTTATCTTCCATTTCAAAAACCATCCAAATAAGACGAGCAAGACACACTGGGAACTGCCAAAGAAGAAGGGACAAATCCAGAAACGACTTTCTCTTATGGACTACTACAAATGGGCGTATCTGTATTCGCCGACCAAGAAAAAATACATTCATCAGTACAACTACGAGACGCAAATAAATTTTTAAGCGGAATAAAGCTGACTGCAATTCATTGTTTTCTTTTTATCAGATTGTCTTACTAAAGCTAAAGAACCCAGTCTACCCAAATATTTACCTGTACCAAGAGAACTGATTGATTTGTGCTTTTCCAAGGGTATTAGCGCGAAATAAAACTCAAACAGTTTAAATCCAGTATTCGAACTCGTATCACCGATTCTATTTCCTACAACGATAATCGTTACACTAAGCGCGCTTCTGGTAAATAAGATTTGTGAGTAATTACTTACAGACTACGTTAAGGATAAAACACAAACATTTGTCATCAGTCACCTCGCTTTCGGCACTCAAAAGTACAAGCAATACTAACGAAAACGCGTTTTCATCAAGAAATTGGCAGACGCATCTATCGTTATCGAGTGTTAGCTTTTTTTTTACCGTCTTCAACGTGTCACTTTCTGCTTTCTGTGATTTATCTTTCTATCTTTGAAAACTATAACCAACAAAAAATCTTTGAAATGTCCTCCTATTCATCTTGTCGTCTTCTGAAGTTATTAATTTTAAAGAATTGTCGGAAGGAAGAACTCAGATATATACGCATTGTTTCCGAAAGACTGTAAATAGCCACTTTACTATTGATCATCAAAGAAATATTGGTGAATTTTGTTAGAAGATAATATAAGCGAGAAAAATATGACTTAAATATTAGGACTCACCCCCACATCCACGGGGGGAAAGTGCGCATATGTTATGATAAAAACTTTCGAGCAAATAAATCACATTCGTGAATACAATCGAATTATAAATATTTATATATATATACATAATATCTTAATAGATACATCGGTTATATATATATATATATATATATATATATATATATATATATGTTGGCTGGTGTTTTTTCTGGTATATAAACTCTTGTGGGTTATTTAATGCTAAATCCTGTATATATATATATATATATATATATATATATATTGTCATCCTCAGACAGACTG
Organism: Sepioteuthis lessoniana; assembly: GCA_963585895.1. Taxonomy (NCBI): domain Eukaryota; kingdom Metazoa; phylum Mollusca; class Cephalopoda; order Myopsida; family Loliginidae; genus Sepioteuthis; species Sepioteuthis lessoniana. Next base: position 89,146,492 of record OY757910.1, on the reverse strand, counting down.
TTTCGTTTTATCACAACTCTTTAGTGTGGCTATATATATATATATACATATATAATAAATTGATATATATTTGATATGTATATATTTAATTCCATGGAATTTAGACTGTGACCCCTAGGTTTCATGTTTTTTACAAAACAATATATATATATATATATATATATGTGTGTGTGTGTGTGTGTGTGTGTGTGTGTGATTTTAAACGAGGAGTCTATTTTTAAACCAGTTTTTAGAAGTCATTTGTTTGCACACAGTTAAATAGTTTTAAGTTTTCCTATCAAACATTAATTATTCTATTTAATATTTATCATTTGTTTGTACTCAGATAAATACTTTGAAGTATTGTAATTTCACATTAGTTTGTTTGGTTTGGTTTTATGGCATATTAACTATTTTGGTTATTTAATGCCAAATCAATTTTGTACACGTAAACAGTTTTATTTCAAACAATTCAGGTTAGCATAATTACGCAGTTTAAAGGTCAAAAACAGTTCTATTTCAAACTATTCAGTTTTGCATAATTACGTAGTTTAAAAGTCAAAACAGTTCTATTTTAAACCATTCAATTTAGCATAATTAAGTATTTTAAAAGTCAAAAACAGTTCTATTTCAAACAATTCAGTTTAGCATAATTACGCAGTTTAAAGGTCAAAAACAGTTCTATTTCGAACTATTCAGCTAAATCAACAAAGTTAAATGATTCCAAGTATTGTTATGTATCACGAACAATGCAATTAAACATCAGTTATTTATTTAATCACAGTTAAATGTAAAAACAATTTGGTGTTGCATAGGAACCCAGCTTAAATGTCAAATCAGTTCTATTTCAAACAATTCAGTTTAGGATAGGTCTAAAATTTAGTTCTATTTGACTAATAGATATAACCCTATCAGATGCCACCACTCCAGGCCAGAGTGGACCTGGGAGCAATGGCAATAAAGGAATACTCCGCATTCCCCAAATCTCCAGCATTACTGTAGCCTCATTATCAGATTGCTTAGTGTCGTATCCAGGACTCTGGTTGGGGGAGATTTACTCCCCTGCAGAGATACAATCGGTGTATTCTACCACCTCAGCCGACTGGGCCACATTTAACATCAGTGATTCTATTTATCAAGTATTCCTATGTAATATAAATAATTTGCTGTATGAAACAAATGGTATATGCATAACCTAGCGCCTGTTCTAGAAAAGGACACACATAAACTCATATGGGACTTTGACATACACACGGATCACATAATCTCGGCCAACAAAAAAAAAAAAAAAAAAAAAAAAGAGACTTACAAAATTGTCGACTTTGCTGTCCCAGCTGACCACAGAATCAAACAGAAAGTATGTGAAAAGAAGGCTAAGTACCTCGACCTTGCCAGGGAATTGAAAAAACTGTAGAACATGCAGGTGACAATTATACCAATTGTAATTGGTGCGTTTGGAACAGTAACTAAAGGATTACTAAGGGGACTGGAGGATTTGGGAGTTGGCGGACGAGTTAAGACCATCCAAACTACTACATTATTGAGAACGGTCAGAATACTGAGAAGAGTCCTGGAGACTTGACGAAACTTGCTGTCCCTCAGACTCCAGTGAAAAACCATCAGCTAACGCTGATGTGAAAAACTCTAATGAGTAAATAATAATAATAATAATGATAATAATCCTAAGCAAATGATTGAACTAATCTATTTGATTCATTGATGGGACCTTGTTAGATATGACTAATCCGAGTTAGAGTGGACCCGGGAGTAATGACAATGAAGAGGTACTCTACAATTTTTTTAAACACCATGACCAACATCAAAAAGAGAACTTGCAAAATAGTCGACTTTGCTGTCCCGGCTGACCACAGAATAAAACTGAAAGAACGTGAAAAGAAGGATAAGTACCTCGACCTTGCTAGGGAATTGAAAAAACTGTGGAAGATGTGAATTTGATTCATTGATGGGACTTTGTTAGATATGACTAATCCGAGTTAGAGTGGACCCGGGAGTAATGACAATGAAGAGGTACTCTACAATTTTTTTAAACACCATGACCAAAGACTCACCATCAAATGCAGTTTAGTATCATACCCAGGATGCACATTGAGGTAGAATATTACCTCTCTGCAGAAGTGTTGTCAGTGTATTCTGCAGCCCCTGACGAAAGGACGATATATGTATATATATATATACAGACACGAGAGTCTTTCAATAGAAAAGAGGATATTTTGAGAAAAAAGGAAATACATTTTTCTCCAGAATTTGTTTCCATGAATGTAAATACTGTATTATTAAGAATTGGTTTTCAGCAAAAGTTATTTTAATCTAGCGAAAATATTTGTAGGGTATTCAAAATGGTGGCAAGTTAAACAGAGAACTCCAAGATTGAATAGAGGTCTGTCATCAAATTTTTAGTGGCTAAGAAGTGCAAACCTTTTGCAAATTACCAAAGAATGTGTGATGTATACGGGGATGTATATTTTCGTAAAAAATCGTTACAGCAGGACAAAACGTTAGTCTAAAAGACAGTAAATGGAGTGGAAACACACTGACTCTTTGGCAAAGAAAAAAGTTCCATGTGTAGCGGTTAGTAAAGGTAATTCTGACAATCTTCTGGGATATGAAAGATCTGATCACAATAGATTTCTTAAAAAAAGGTACAATTGTGCTTCCTTTTACCAATACCTTACTTATTGAATAATCCTCGTATATATATATATATATATATATATATATATATATATATATATATATATGTTTATTGTCACTTCTTTATAAAAGAAGGTCATCTTCCCAGTCTCATAAAGAGTGTCCGTCTGCATGCATGTGGCTCCTTAGACCAACTTCTCCCTTGCTGTTTATGTGACAAGCAAAAGAGTTATCCGTAAAGATCATGCTGACAGTCATTTGTAGCATAAAAGGTCTCATCACCATTGATTTCCGTGAAAAAATTATAACTATAAATACACTGTTATATGATATCAAACGCACAGTTATATGATATCCTATTGCCAACACCTTAAGAAAGATTTACCTATTTATTCAATGAACCTCGTATCTTCGTACTATATGTATATCTATATATCTATGTATGTGTGTGTGTCTGCGTGCCTGTGCGTGTGTGTGTAGGGAAGCGCACTCATATGAATAAGAAAAATGTTGAGTAGTTGACACATTACAACTTTTACAGCTGATATTGTAGAAGAAAATGAATTCTAATTAATTTACTCTCAACCTGCGAAATGAAGAGCACGCCGATGAGTTCATCAGTGCAAATTGGGCCGATGAAAGATGGACTACGTGGACCACATTTTCTTGATAATGACGCCATCATCGCCGGTGTGAAAAAAATGGGTCGTCTTCAGTGGTAAAGATTTTTACTGGCGTTACAAACAGACTGCAGTTTATCGTTGGCGAAAATCTCTATGCAATGATGGTAATTATGCGGAAAGTTGTGTTTGGTAGCTGAAAGTATTCTCTATTCAACGATTTTATCGTGCTCTTGGTATCCATCGTTGTTTCCTTGGAAATAAGTAGTGGGCATTGTGTTATATAGTCATCTGCTGATTCATGCAGAAATATACATATATATGCTGGATACATACCGATGCAATAATAATTAAGACGCCCGATGATAACGACACAGTAACAAAGGACGCACGCAGGAAAGAAGACGCTGGATGACTTCTTTATAAAATATTTTACCTCACATCTTTATTTGTAAGTTTCGAAAGGGTTGTTCCAAGTTTGCGTGTGAGAGAGAGCTGGAGACCGAACATTACTGAAATATTTTGACCCCAAAGTTATGGCCGTCAGCGTTGTGTCTTTCTCGTTCTTCATGGCTGCTCAACCGGACCCTGGAGTAAACTCTTCTGTGTGCTGGATTTCCCTACTACATCGCGTCTACCTTCGTCTTCCACTGTACTGCTTGCCCTCCTTCTCGCTTATCTCCCACTGTCCTCAATTCGTCGGCCTTATATTACCTTCAAACTCCCACGCAGTAATATAGACACGCCTCAACACCTGCGCAATCTCTTCCGATTTCCAGCGACCGGGATGTGTCACTTCCTTCCGGTGCACCACCTTGAATGGCATTTTTGGCCGGGTCAAAAGGTCAAAACATAACAATTGCCCTCGAAGTGACCTTCGATTTTATAAGATGATGTATGAATTAACCCATCTCCTTCGCTACTTGCACACAAAAGCAAATTTTAACAAAGTATAGCAGGGTAGAATTGTGAGTTTTCATTCGCATTGGTTGCTTGCTTTACCAAGGCTACAGTACCAAGTCTGCTCAAATCTTTACCCATAATTGCTTCGTCCAGGATTTGAATTCGGATAACTGTTGTATATTGACCCCCGACCTGACCAGGCTGTCAAAATAGGAAATGCACCTGTGTAAATAACAGGTGCATCCGGTCGAGGAATATCAGGATATTATAACCTTGATCGTGGACGGGTTGAATGAGTGCGAAATTGTGACGCTCGCAGGAAGAAGAGTGGACGTCAAAGTATCATATAACCCGGGTGAAGACAGGAAGTCAATCAGTTTGGAGATCAGACGAGTCGGAGATAAGATGTGGTAGAGAAAACCAGCACCCAGAGAGGCTGGGTCCCCAGGCCCCCGGTTGAGCAGCCCTGGAGAACGGGAAAAAAAAACGCGGTTATGGCCCATAGGGTGGGGGTCAATATGTTGCAGTTCTGTTCGGTCTCCAACTCCCTCTCACACACAACCCTTTCAATAAAGTGAGAGGTATATTTTTCTAAACAACTGTGTCACTCGTCTTTATTGTGTCGTCGTTATGATTCTGCATGCATACTGATACATATGTGTATGTATAGTTGTTCATGGCTCTACAACATAACGTTGCATTCATTGCACCTTTCAGTGTGTTCTTGGATGTAATCTTCTTGGTTCAGAGAGTTAAATACGTAGCTCTGGTAGTTTTCAGAGCCTGGCGAAAAAAAGAATATCGATCCTTTGAAAATTTGGCGCAAAACCTTCATCCTAACCATTCTTTAGCTAAGCTTAGGTAAACAAAGTTTATGGCTTTTCGAAATGTTTGATATTAGTTAAATTGTTTGGTTTTTCAGCTGACAATAGACAAAGAACTTTGGCAAGACAGGGTCAAATTATATCAGTCTATCGAAGGAAATATATACAGTAAAACGTCTCGAACCAGCTAATCAGTTTATTGATAGTTAAGCAAGAAGTATGTATCAATTTTCGTTGCTTAATGCAAATGTCAGTATCAAATCCAGTAGTAGGCGAATCGACGTCAGATTTGATAAAATTATTACAAGGTAGGCATTTATACCAGTTCAACATGGTGGATTTTTAGAAATACCTAATTAATTGAAGAGCAAGAAGATAATAGAAGTTCTTTTCATTTACTTATAGAGATGTAGCCATCAGGTTTAGCAGTCACACGCGCTCACACACACACACACACACACACACACACACACACACACACACACACACACACACACACATATATATATATATATAAGAAAAACCATTAAAAAATTAAACATTTTTTAAATAATATCTATTTCAGCAGATTCTACATTTTTAAAATATTAGATCTGCATCTTAAGACAAAGATGCAGACCTAACATTTATAAAATATAGGGTCTGGTGAAATAAATATTATTACAAAAAATATGAGTATTTTCAAATTTTTTTTCTTTTATATGGAATTATTTGTTCTGTTATTTAATTCATTATTATTTTACATTGAGCTCTCTTTTGGATTTTGAATTACATGGATATTGTTGAAAGAAAATCCGAAAATAGAATCGTTTCCGCCATCGGGTGACTTGGTGTTGGATAATATATATATATATATATATATATATAATTCGAGGGTAGCCTGAAAAGTTCATTGGTTGACCAAGATACTCTTTTTGAATAAATCCAATGAGGTTCACTTTTCAACATAGTCCTCTTTACTAACATCTTCCTTCCATCGGTGTTGCAGTGCTTGGATTATATTGGTAAAAGATTCAACTGCAGGTGTGATGTCATCATATGAACTTTTTAGTCAATTAACTTTTCAGCCAACCCTCGAGTATATATATATATATATATATATATATATATATATATATAATTCTTTATAGTTGGTTATTTTATCATTTTTTATCTAAACATTTTTGAAAATGACATTACCTTTGTTAATAATAACATGAGTAATAATAATTGATATTATATATTTAACTATTAAATTACATTGTTACATTATGCTGTTTCTTTTTCGAAAACCAGAGCAAAAGCCATCATGAGCGCAACCGAGTCACCGGGGTGTGTCATTGAGAAGGAAAACTCACATGATCAAAATCCGACCTGTGTTGGATCGTCCGGTGTCATACTAACTGATATTTGCAATACTGGAGAGCTCTAACTTCAAGACAGTAAAATAATGACCTGCCAGTCGTATCGTAAAAGTCAAACTTCGTCAAAAACGACCGTTTGGCACTGAGTGGAGATGTTGAAGACCGTTTTCGAAAATTGTGATTTACGATGGTTGTAAAACATTTCAATTCGGAGAATCGATCTCTCAGTCTTGAAACGTGCACCCCAGAAAAACAAAAACAAACTTGATATTAGTTCAAGATACTTTTCAGCCTGAATATATGTTCCACATCAGAAGTCGAGTCTGTTTGTCGAAAGATAGACTAGCTAGTTATCTGAGATCTCATGACAATAAACCATCATAGGGTGATTTTAAACAGATCCCTTCTCAACAAGGTATTCATGCTAAATATGTGACAAAAAAGTGGGTCTGCATCAGGTCCGAGATGACAAATGAGAGTACAGTCAATGATAATTGTTTTTATTGTCACATAAGCGGCAAGTGTAAAGTTAGCCTGAAGAAAGACATATCGGCTGAAACGTTGTGAAGATGAAGTATCACTTAATTATCATAGCTCCCAGGTTCACTCTGGCCTGGAGTGATAGCACCTGATAAGGGTCCTATCTATGGGTTAAATAGAACTAAACCATGGTTTCTTGATTTTACTGCTTTTTGCATTTAAACTGAGTATTTATGCTAAACTGAATTGGTTAAAATAGAACCGTTTTGACATCTAAACTGTGTACTTATGCTAAACTGAATTATCTGAAATAAAACTGTTTTGGCATTTAACTGTGTATTGCCCAGTCGGCTGGGGCTGTAGAATACACCGACTGCACCTTTGCAGAGGGGTAAGACCCCTCCCCCAATGAGTGTCCTGGATATAACACTAAACAATCTGATTGTGAGGTTCTAGTGATGCTGGAGCTTTGGGAAATGCAGACCACAACTTCATTGCCATTGCTCCCAGGTCCACTCTTTCCCGGAATAGGGCTCTATCTATGGGTTAAATAGAACTAAACTGCATACTTATACTAGACTGAATTGTTTAAATTAGAACTGTTTGACTAAACTGAATAGCTTGAAATAGAAATATTTTTGACAATTAAACTCTACTTACATTTAAACTGAGTGCTTATGCTAAACCAAATTGTTTGAAATGGAACCGTTTTTGACATTGGAACTTTACTTACACTAAACTGAATTGTTATATATTGAGCTGTTTTGACATTTAACTGTGTGAACAAAATCTGTACTTATGCTAAACTGAATTAAAACTGCTTGACTAAAGTGAATAGCTTGAAATAGAAATATTTTTGACAATTAAACTGTGTACTCATGCTAAACTGAAGTGCTTGAAATAGAACTGATTATTTACATAATAATGGATTTGGCGTTAAATAACCTATAAAGGTTGATATGCCATAAAACCCAACCAATCAACCAACCAAGTTGTTCTCCTATGAAAGTTTCTGTGTTTTTTTTTAAAAAAAAAATCATTCGGTAGTCTATGTTTTTTTTTTTCATTTTTATAAAATTACCGATCATCTAAACAACGAGAAGAGATGAGTAAAAGACATACTTTTCTCTTAATCAGAAAGGAAATCATATTTACTTCTAGACGATCCATGAACTCATTGGGTACATTATCTATTGGGTGCATTATCTATATTTAGAAAGCAGGACTGAGAATCTGGTTAGCAGGACTGAGAATCTGCCAACTGCATACCCTGCAGAGGAGTAAGACCCTCCCCACCCTCCAAAAATAGGGAACCCGAGGTACGAAGCAAAACTGCTTCTGGTGGTGAGGCTCCCATTTCAAGATCCTTGCGGAGAGTAGAGTACCCCCTCACTGCTTTTACTTTCATGTTCACTCTGATTCGGAGTCGTAGTAGAACCTGCCATGGTCCCATCTGTGGCGTAATGGCTAACGAGCTGAATTGCCACATCGTTTTGAGTTCGAACTCCACTCGTGCAATTACGTTCACGATTAGACTAATATCCTAGGGAAAGGTAGGAAACCCCTCATTTTTCCTGCTATAAGTTAAATAGTATCACTGATGTTCTTCCACAAGAATAGCTTCGGCATTAAATCACCTATGAAATTTGATATGCCATTAAATAAAGAAACCAAACCAAACCAAACCAAACCAAACCAAATCATCAACGGATCAAATAGCTCTGTTAGAAGGATACTGAAAGAATATTGAAGAAAAAACCATACAACTATGTGAAAATTATTTCGATTGGATTGGAATGTTTGATATACATGTATTTACCCAACCTCTCCGTACAAATTGAATGTAACACAAGGTTAAATTTAAGCGGAGTTTTATAAGTCTAAACTCAGAGTTTTCTTTCTCCTTGAGTGCTTGTCATACAAAGGTAAAAGAGCCGAGTCTACACTACTGTTTACCCATAGCTGAAGAAAGAACTGTTAGATTTATACCTTTTCTAAAGCTATTTGTTTGATATCATATAACTGGCTGTTCGATATTATATAACCGTGTTTGATACCATATAATCGTGTTTGATATCCTATAACAGTCTGTTTGATATCCTATAACTATGTTTGATATAATATAACTGTGTTTGATATCATATAATGGCGATTTTGATATCATATAACTGTGCTTGATATCATGTAAATGTGCATTCAATATCGTATAACTGGGTTTGATATGTAACTGTGTTTGATATCATATGGCTGTGGGTTTGATATCATGTAACCGTGTATTTGATTTCATATAACGGAGTGTCTGATATCATATAAAGGTTTATTTAATATTATAACTGTGTTTGATATCATGTAACAGTATGGTTGATATAATATAAGAGAGTGTCCTTGATATCATATAACTATGTTTGATATCATATGACTGTGTGCTTGATATATAACTGTATTGGATATCATATGGCTGTGTATTTGATATCATATAACTGTGTATTTGATATCATATGAGGGTGTATTTAAAATCATATAACTGTGTTTAATATCATATAACTGTGTATTCGATATCATATAGCTATATATTTGATATATAACTGTGTTTGATATTATATGACTGTGATATCATATAACAGTGTATTTGATATCATATAATTGTGTCTTTGATATCGTATAACGGTGTATTTGATATCATAACTGTCGATAACATATAACAGTGTCTTTGATATCATATAACCGTTTTTGATACCATATAACTGTGAATTCAATATAATGTAACAGTATGGCTGATATCATATAACAGTGTGCTTGATATCATATGACTGTGTGTTTGATATCATTTGACTGTGTAATTGATATATAACTGTTTGATATCATATGACTGTGTATTTGATATCATATAACTGTGTTTGATAACATATGTGTGTTTGATATCATTTAACTGGGTATTCGATATCATGTAACAGTATGGTTAATAACATATAACAGTGTGCTTGATATATAACTATATTTGATATCATATAACTGTGTGTTTGCTATCATATAACGGTGTATTTGATATCATATAACAGTGTTTGATATCATATAATTGTGAATTCGATATCATATAACTGTGTGCTTGATATATTACTGTGTTTGATATCATATGACTATGTGTTTGATATATACCTGTGAATTTGATATCATATGGCTGTGTACTTGATATATATAAACATATAATTATGTTTGATATCATATAACTATGTTTGATATCATATAACTGTGTTTTCTATTATATCATTGTGTGTTTGATATTGTGTAATGGTGTATTTGATATCATATAACTATGTTTGATAACATATAACTGTGTGTTTGATATCATATGGGTGTGTGGTTGATTTCATATAAATATGTCTGATAACATATAACTGTGATTTTGATATCATATAACGGTGAGCGAACCAATTATTATTGACAAATAAAATAAAATAGTGTAATCAAGAAAAATGAAATGGAACTTGGGAAATTCCTTGTGGCGTTGTGGTTAACGAGTAGGATTGCGACATCGTAGTGTAATAGAACATTGAAAATATTGTTATGATGAAATCAAGTCTTTAAGAAAAAATCCAATTTCAGCATAAAGTAATCTATAAGGAGTTGATATACCCTTAAAAACAAACAATCTATTTGATAAGGATTGGAATTATTCTAATTAGAGTTTCAGGGTTAGCTTCGTTATAAGCGAAATTTGGATGATTGCAAAATGATGTTCAATGGATGCGCAGATTACTATAAATTATCATTCAGCTTCAAATTGGTCTGAAAATTGCTTTATTCTCTCGCATTTTAGTGTATTACTCTTATAAAAATCTCTCTATAATGTGCTGTATTTGAAGGGTTATAGTCACACATGCATACACACACATACACACTCACACATACACACACATATATATTTACCTAACCCCTCCACCACTGATAGAATATGATACATGGTCAATTTTAAGTGGATTCAAGCTGATTTAAATTCAGCATTTTCCTTCACCTCGATTGGTTGCTTAACCATGGCTAAAAATCCAGCCCTCTATTATTTACCCATAGGTGGGGAGAGAAGAGATGGATTCATGTCTTTCTATATGGTATTAAAGCAAGTGAAACACAAATAGTCTTGAGCAAGATTTGAACCCGGCTCGCTGATTTCCTTTTTTACGATGATAACCGTTACGCTATATTCACCTCCACACATGTATACATAATGAAAAATAGATAGATAGATGTAGGTATTTGTCTTTGAGAAGGGTTGCAAAACATACTTGACACCAAGGATATCAACTCTGCGTTATACAGAATATTTCACAGTTGTTAAAACAAATCAGAGATCTTCCTTGTGGACTTTATTCTTTTTTTTCCTTCATATTATTGCTCTGAAATAGGTAACATTTTATACATTCGACCAAATTGTTATGGGGACATATCCTACCATGTCATAAAGATGGACTCATCCAACCTAAACATATTCGCCGAGCTTAGCTCGCTCGGAGAAGACTTGCATACCTGGGCCGATCCTTGACGGGGGACGCAGTGTGGAGACGAAAGGCGAGTCGGACTTTTCCTCGCCTCAAGTCAGACCCAAAGGCTGAAGGTCGACGTAAGCCTTTGGGCGAGGCACTGTTTGTCCGCGAGTGCCGAAAGGCCCTTCGTAACCTTCTTGGGTCCAGTGACCTTTCACGGCCTCGGAAGGAGCTATATCGGGAGCTAGTGGTGGGTTCCGCTTCTGATCCTCTTTGCGAGCGGCGAGGCTGGACGGCGGAGGAGATCCGCTCTCACTGGAATTGGGCGCCAGCTTCTTGAACAACTCCGAGTTCTCACTCACCTGGTGACTTGTACGGAATGCGTAACCCCTTCTCGGCTTGAACTACAAAGCAGGCCTGGTAGACATGCCCGATTGCCCTCGCTGTGGCAGTGGCTTGGAAGAAACGGCTGAGCGCGCCTTCTACTACTGCGAGCGAGTCCGTCCGTTTTGGGATCACGTCGGGGAGTGGACGGCTCGCATCGAACCCAAACAGCTCGTGCTGCTCGACGTTGGTTACGTCGTAGAAAACGTTCTTCCTCAGTTTCAGGGTAAGAAGCGTGTGGTGTTTCTCGCGATCCTAGCTGTAGCTCGAATGGTGATCTGGTCGACGCGAAACAAGGGATTGTATGACGATGCAAACTTTTCTCATCGTGATCTGGTTTTGTACTTTAGTCATTTGCTTAGGGTCAAAATCAGATGCGATAGAAAACGCTTGGGTCACATAACATTCAGCAAATGGTGGGTGAATGCAGCAAACCTGGTCGTAAGAAAGGGGGCAATGTTCATCCTTTCCCCCTCTGCTGGCTCATGGCGTCTACGGTACGGTTAGTAGAATTGTTTTTTCCCCTTGAAGCCTAGTTAGCAGTATGTTGTGAGTCATTGTCCCCGTCATCAAGTCGTTAGTTCTCAAGATCTTCCCCATCCTCATTATTTTTGTACTTCAACCCGTATCCCAGTCCGCTTTTATTGAAGATCTTGAACGTTCATAAGTATAAAAATCATATTACCTGCTTCTATCGACCCATACCGCGTCCGACCCTTTATTTCTTTTACCCCTGTAGATTAGGATTCCCGTCCCACCTAGGGTAGGTCCGGCTTGTTTCCGGTTCTTTCGCCCCGGAAACAGTCGGCCTCCAATTTTATAGACGGGGGGATGGGAGGGCAACCAAACGGGGGATTTTTTCCTTGTTTTTCGTGTATATATATTTCGGGGTTTTTCTCCCATTCCCATCATATCCATAGTAAAAAAAATCATATATTGTAAATAAAATCATACACCACTTTCGGGTTTTAAGTAGGTCTTCTTCATAGAGCAAATGTGGTATTTTGGTGACTGCTGTGCGCATGACGATGGATGAATGGTTATATATTGTACTGTTGATTGGGTCGGCGAATGTGGCTAGCTAGGTCCCCTTAGAATATATAGAAAAGCATGACCGCTCCCTTCCCCTCCCCCAAAACTTCAAGGCCTTGTGCCTTCGTTGTAATTACAATGAAATAAAGAAGACGACTTCTCATTTCTTACGAGACATTTGACAGATAGACTGCGAGCCGGGAACGGCTAGTACTTCTTTTGTATGACTTCCTTTTTTCTGTTAATACAATAACGTTCACCTATCACCCGGTGTTTGAGTTGTTCTTCCACCGGTCTTATCTGAAGACCACAACACAAATACACCGAAATCATCCCATAGATAATGAAGTAGAAAATCTTTCTGGTGAAAACATATTGCGAATTTAATTCTTACAAGATTATTCAAGATAGTTCTATACAGAAGGAAGTTGAATTTCAATACATTTCTAAACAGGAGTTAGATTTTCAAATTGGTCAAGAACTTTGAAGCACACGGCACTTTTGAAGGTCGTAAAGCAACAGGTTCCTCACCATCTGGGCCTTCGATAATAAATCTGAACCCTCAAGAATGTCATTAGGATTCAAGTTCTAGTCGGCCAAAATCCGTCTAGAATTTTGCGACCGAGAAGGAGGAAAATCTGGAGCTTGGTTCACGTTTGAGGCAAAATGGTTGCAGATCCCAAAATGTTATCCTTTTACTTTTTAATAAATTTAATTTTCATTATTCTTTCAGTTTTGGTCCTTGATTTGTTTCCGATCATTTTGTTTAAAAAAAACAAACTATGAAACACCCTGTACTACTTTCTTGCATTCACTGTTTGCTATCAAAAGTTGGCAGTCAGACCTGATCTGAAGAGTGTACGCAAAAAAAAAAAAAAAAGAATAAAAGAAAAAAAAAAAAGAAAAAGAAAAGAAAAAACAAAAACCGTGCTTTAAATTTTACATTATGTGAACATATACAAAAATATAGATATTTACCTATGTCAAGAATTAGTATAATAAAAAAGGACGTTCATTACGATTGAAGAATTCTCCAAATTATAATTCTGCGGCAAATTTGACTGGAAATCACTTTATTCTCAAATTTGGATGATTTTAAGTGTATTGCTATAATGTGCCATTTTTGATTGGTTACGGCTATATATATATATATATATATATATATATATATATATATATATATATATATATATACAAGCATTAGACAGCAATATAGAGATGGATTGATTATCATACCTTCAATCATTACTACACTTACTGCTACAGAGACTAATACTTGGTAGATTGAAGTTAAAAATGGGAAATTTATGCAAGGATTCAAAAGCTTTTATTTCCTAAAGTGTATTGGTGAATTTCCTTACTACATGAATGAAATACTGTTCTAATCTCCAATCAGAATAACGTTTACTTTTTTTATAAAAAATATAACTTCCAATATCATTCACACATTTGAAAAATATCTATCTATCTATCTATCTATCTATCTATCTCACAGTGTATTTATCGAATCCCTTCGCACAAGCAGGATGTGACACAAGGTAAGTTTTTAGCAGAGTTTAACACGTTTAAATTCAGAGTTTTCCTTTGGCATACCGAAGTTAAACAGTCCATTCTGCCTTACTGTTTATCCATCGGTGATATGGGAATAGTGTGATTCATACCGTTCCCAAGGGTATTAACGCTGCGTAAAATACACACAACCTCGTCCAAAATTTGAACTTAGATCACCGTGTCCATTTCCTATTACGATAACCATTACATCACGATCACCCATCCTCCTTGTATATTCATCTTTCTTTATCCCTTTCTATGTATGTCATATTCTATTCTATTCTATTCTAGTATGTTCATCTTTTTTACTCCCTCTCTATGTGTCATACTCCATTTCTCTGTCTGTCTGTCTCTTACTATCTCTCTGTCTTCCTGACTCTTTCTCTCACTCTCCTTCCACACACACACACACCCACACACACACACACACACACACACACACATATATATATATATATATATATATATATATATATCCTAGTATTTTGGTATTTCTCTCTTATTCTGCATGTCATATTCTATCTATCTATCTATCTATCTAAGTTTGATTACATATATCTATTCATCAATCTCTGTCTGTCCATTTGTCTATGAATTTGTTTGAAGTTATTTCGATGAGTCTTTTTTTCTTCACTACAAAGATTACGACTTCATTAAACAGTTTTAACCCTGTCTTCTTCTTTTCGTTTTTTTTTCTACATTCTTCTCATTCATCGTGGATTTCCTTAAAAAAAACCCTCTAACTAAACAAACTGGTTGAAGGCATAAAAAGACAGTATAAATAAATATATCCTAATTCGTACTTGTCGATCTGGCTTAAAAAAAGATAGAAAGAAAGAATATATAAAATAAAAGAAAATGAAACAAAAAATTAAGTAAAAATAAAAATAAAACAAAAACAAAGAATAATGTAGAAAGATGAAAAAAATTCAGACAAAGAATTTGTAAAGTTTTCATATTTGGTAAGAACTTTTCAAACTTTTCAAAAGAATATTGCTAGAATTTCTATTTTAAATTCTTCATTTACATCATCAACTAATTGCGAGTTTTTTTTTCAAGAAAGATTCCAGAAAAAGGATCCTGTTGGAACCAGGTAATTACACTTGAATTCATAATTCAAATCTGTTGATTATTTAGCATTTATTTCATGCAAAGATTACAAACAAGTTAATTATAAGGCTCCATCACCGGGACAAAAAATTAATATTCGCCCTCGTACAACAAGATTAAAAGTTTCTTGTTCTTATACAGAAAAAAAAAAAGAAACAAAATACCCTCCCACCAACTCAAAAATAAAACAAAAACGGAGCCTATGAATTTCAACTCAAAGATAAAGACTTTTGAAGCTGGCTTTCGTTTGAGAAATGGTAAAAGATGCTAAAAAGATTTCAATATATTAGTTAATAATAATCGTGAAATGTATCTCAAGAGTCGTAAAAAATAAAAAGCAAAAAAATAAAACAACCCCAAAACAAAAAGCAAAACAACAAAAAACAAAAAACAAAAAAAACCGAAAAAACAAATGAAACTAAAATTAAAGATATATCAATAAAAAAGTTTAATTCAATTTAAACTGCTTTATTTAATGGGCTATTCTTTTTTAGATTTTCTATTCCATTACTTCTTCATAGATTACTTGTTTCTTTTCCCTGTGAATTTAAACAAAAAGGAAAGAAAAAAATCTGTAAATTTTAAAACGAGACGAAAACCGAAATCAGCCCTTTTTTTTGCAAACAATTAGATGATTTAGAATACCTAATTATGATCATTTGTAAATAAACATGGCTTCAACAAACTATTAGTAATCGAAATAATTTACACACAATTATATGTTTCCTAGTATCCCTGTTTAATACGAATAATTTTCAAACATCTATTTGATTCATAGATGAGATTATAGCAAGTAGTACGACTCCAGATCGGAGAAGACCAAGGAAAAATTGCAAGGAAGGCCAGACTACACACTCTCTAGAACTCCAGAAACCATAATACGCTGACGGCATCTCAGCAGAGGAGTAAGACCATCCCCCAATGAGTATCCTGGATATAAGACCAAATCATCTGATTGTGAGGAGCTTTGAGGAATGTGGAGTATCCCTTCATTGCCATTACTTCCAGGTCCACTCTGACCATGGATCAAATTGAACTGCTTAATTTAACAGAGTGCAAAAATTAAATTGCTAGTGTTTCATAGCGATGCTTGAAACCGCTTAATTGTCAGCAAAAATTGAATTATTGGTATTATATAGCAATACTTGAAACGATTTAACTGAGTGCAAACAAATGATTAATATTAAAAAGAATTATTAGTGTTATATAGCAATACTAGAAACCATTTAACTGTATGCAATCAATAGCAATACTTGCGTGTAAACAAATTAGCTCTAACTCATCTAAAAATTAGATTACCCACAAACAATTTACTTACAAATTATATATGTATAAGTATTAAACTGTGCAAACAAATGACTGATAATAAACATATTAACCTTTGTGGGCTATTTAATAACAAAGCCATTCTGGTAGAAGAACAGCCATGATTCTATTCAACCCGGTAGTGTCCTCGTGGTGTAATGGTTAAAAGCGATGGACTGCGGAATCGTAGTAAGCAAGGAAGTTTTAGTGTTGTTTCTTCTTTCACTACGTTTCGGCCAAACTTTCCCTCTGGCCTTCTTCAGGTGATTTACCGCGACCTCGGATAAGAATGCTGAGTCTTGTAACCGTATCCCCAGTAATTACTGCCTTCCATGGTTGTTGTCTATCGCACCACGTTTTTGACCAAGTAAACCTCTGGCCGGCTTGGGTAGGGTTTGAAACCGCTATCTTCTGACAATGCTGCGCCACGGGCCCCGAAGGGCGATCAAGGATGGATTTTTTGGTCTTATATCCAAGGTCGCGGTAAATCACCTGAAGAAGGCCAGAGGGAAAATTTGGCCGAAACGTAGTGAAAGAAGAAACAACACAAAAACTACTAAGATGGGAAAAAAAGTCCGCAATAAATAAAAATTAATTCTCAGATTAAGAAACCTCATCTCAAAATGATTCCAATTAAAAGACAAGTACAAAAAATTCGGTACGAACCCGACTCTGAAAGAACAGATAAGGATTTATAAGACCAAAAAATCCATCCTTGATCGCCCTTCGGGGCCTGTGGCGCAGCGGATAGAGGCGTTGAGTCTCTGCGGTTCCAGGTGAGCATTGTCAGAAGATAGCAGTTTCAAAAAAAAGTCCGCAATAAATAAAAATTAATTCTCAGATTAAGAAACCTCATCTCAAAATGATTCCAATTAAAAGACAAGTACGTAGTAAGCAAGTTCGTACTCCAGTCGCGCTATTACGTTCACTTTCGGGCAAATACCCTTGGGAAAGGTATGAACCCCTTTATCCTCCCAGCTATGGGTTAAATAGTAAGTAAGTAAAGTTAGCGACCATAGTCGAGGGTGACCCGAAGGCTCCCTTTTCGATAGCTACTACACCAAGGTGTAGGGGAGGGCGCTACTCCATTCCCAGGATTGCTCCACTTTACCCTTGAACCGTACCTTATAATGCTGAGTGTTAAGCAAGGTGGTATCAAGTTCCATTTTTAAAGTCTTTGGTATGACTCGACCTGGGATTGAACCCAGGTCTCCCGGGCCATTGGCGAACACTCTAACCGCTGGGCCAAGTACCACTACTGTACTTCTAGGAGAATGGCTTTGGCATTAGATAACCTACAAAGGTTGATATGCCATTAAACAAAGAAACCAAACCAAACCTCTATTTAACCTATAGCTGAGGGAATAAGGATGTTCATATCTTTCCCAAAGATATTAGACGGAATGTAAACGTAATGACGTGACTGGAGTTCAAACTCGCTTATTTCAAGGCCGCAGTTCAGCACTTTAAGCCATTTTTTTTTATAGACACGAAAGTTTCTTCGATGTAAATTTTGTTACACATATCACAAGGGATGGCATATACATCAATTTCAGATTTAATTTGATTATTGTTCGTATTAACTATCTTCCTAATTATTTTAGAAGAGTTTGTAATAGTTTGAATACCGAGGTTTTTCAAGTGAACTAGAAAATAAACATTTTTTTTAATAGAATTATTACGAATAAATAATTAGAAATCACAATTTAAAGTTTACCATAAATCCACTAATAGGAACCAGCTAGAGCCTATATACAACAGTTCTGTGCCAATACAGGATGTTGCCTGGAAGACCTCCCGGGAGCGATGGACGATAGAGACGGGTGGCGAATGTGAGTCATGGAGATCCGTGCTGGCAACGCGACATGATGATGATGATGATGACAATTAGGGAAGGCTATATTCATTTTTAGTCACATCATTATTCCAAAATAAAAAAAAAAGATGGAAAAATTATAGGGTTTTATCTTTGAGCCTATAGAATTTGTGGCCTCAAAATTTTAAAATTAGATTATATAGAAAATCCTTTGCACAATTTCAAAATCACAATTCTTTTATACAACTTACTAAAATCAAAGTTGGTTGGGTTTTATGGCGAATCAACACTTGTAGGTTATATAATGGTAAATCCTGTCTCTCTCTATATATATTAAATATATGATTTGTAAATATGTTTATAGAGAACATTTTTAAACGAGCCAGAGGTTATTTGTATTAATCCGGGTCAGAGAAAATCTGGGAGTAATGGCAATGAAGGGGTGCTCCACATTCCCCCAGAACTCTAGAACTGGAGCCTCACCATCAGATAGTTTAGTGTCATATATCAGGACACTCGTAGGTGTATGTGTGGGGGGAGGTTTTACTTCTCTTCATCGATGCAGTTAGCGCATTCTGCTGCCTCAGCCAACTGGGATGTCAAAAATTAAAGCTTTTAAAATTAAAAAAAACAAATAAAATGTAGCGCAAACAATACTAATAACATACACAATTTTCCCCAAAATAACATACATCGATAGATCATTTTACCAATTAATTCGACCTATGAATAAATAAAAATAGAGATTTAAACTGTTACAAAGTCTTTCTAAATCAATAACGAACAATTAATAATAATAAAAATAATCAAATTACATCTGAAGTTGGTGTATATACAATCCCTTGTAATAAGTGGAACAAAAATTTGAAGATTGAGAAGTTGATAAGATAAATAATAATATTTCTATGTCAATTATTCTCAACTAGTTTCGAACTTCGGTCATTGTCAGTTGAGAAGTTTTTGTGGATAAAAGTTTTTTTGAAAGTTTTTAGAATAGTAAAAAGAGTTGATATGCTATAAGAGAAATGATGAAAATGAACTGGTGACATAGCATCCGTTGAATGAAAATTAATTTTTAGTATCCAAGTGTCTCTAACTGATCTTTATGTATTTGCAGTCGGGACACCTGGCACTGAGCTTTCAATTTGGGAGATAAATTTTGAGTATAGGCGGAGTGTGTTTCAAATTAGCTGTGATAACTTGGTTTAATTATCTAGGTGTTGATGTGTTACCACAAATCTGTCTATCCTATTTCAAAGCGGCGGTTTGAGGGACATTCAGCTTGATGTTAAAGAAACTATTTGGATGAAGTGATTAGAGATGCTTTACCAATTTATCTTGGTGTTTCTATAATCTCCTTAATATTGTTTAATGCGTTTTTGTTTTTCTCGATTAGTTCTATGAGGGCGAAATTTGTAATGGTGAACTTCGACTTTTAAAGAATTTAAGAAAAAAAAAAAGCACTTAAATTTTATTTTACCTCAAGCACAAAAATTAATTTAGTACATATTAGCATCCATCACTCTGATAAGAGCATGGATATGCATCCAAAACTGAGCACGTGACTGTATGTAAGACCGGTAGTCAAACGTCTTCCCCGTCCAAGTGAAAAACATAAGAACGACGTTAAAGACACGATCGGACTGCCTTCAGCAGTTTTTTCTTTCTCTTAGACTAGTTTCTCGACCGAGATTAGATTAATTGAAATTAATGGCATGCCCACTCGTCAACAGTTATCTTATGCCTAGAGGTTAGGAAATTACGATCATTGTGCGTTCACATTAACATTTTTTGTCTTATTGTTTCTTACGAATACTTTTTGCTAACATTTATATGATATCGAGAATTTGGAGGTGCCCGTGGTGTAATGGTTATCGTCGTAGGAATTGGACACGTCGTAGGAATTGGACACGACGATACGAGTTCAAATCCTGGACGAGAGTGATTGCATTTCACATAGCACTAATACCCTTGGGAAAGGTATGAATCCAATTATTCTCCCTCCAGCTATGGGTAAATAGTAGGACAGATTAGGTTCTTCAGCCTTGGTGAGGCAACTAGTCTAGGAGAAGGAAAACTCTGAATTCAAACCTGTTAAACTCCACTTAAAAATTGACCTTGTGTCATATCCTGCCCGAGCGGAGGGGTTGGTAAATATGATATGATATCGAGAATTCCAATCGAATACAAATGATTTGCACACAGTCGTATAGTTTCAAGCATTCCTATGAAATACAAATGATTCCTATCGGCTAATGCTGTAGAATACACTGACTGCATCTCTGCAGAGACTTCCCCTCCCCAACGAGTGCCCTGGATATAACACAAAACTGTCTGATGGTGAGGCTCCAGTCCTGGATTTTAGGGAATTTTGGAGTACCCCTGCTCCCAGATTTACTCTGACCCGGAATGGTAGCACCTGACAGGGTCCTATCTATGGGTAAAAAAGATATGTTTGACATTTAAAATGTGTGAAGGAAATGACAAATGATCAATCGTTAGAAATAGAGCTATTTAACCACTTAACTGTATGTAAGCAAATAACGAAGTTTAATATATCTATAAACAGGATTTGGTATTAAATACGTAAGTTACAATGCCATAAAACCCAACCAAAACAAATCAAAGCAAATACTAATGATTATATGGTTTCAAATAATTATTTTTATTTAATAAAAGTAATTTGTTTGCACACAATTATGTGGTTGTAAGTAACTAATAACAATCCCTAGTAAACAATTATAGTTTGAAGTAACTATTCTTAACATAAATGATTTATACACAGTTACATGATATCAAGTATTCTTATCGAATACAAACGATTTTTAAACATATCTATTTGTGCCATAGATAAGAGCCTAACAGGTACGACCATTCTAGGCGGTAGTGGACCTGTGAGTTATTGTATTAAAGGAATAGAACACACTCGTCAGATTTCTAGAACTGGAGCCTCACCACCAGATCCAGTTTAGTGTGATACTCAGGAAACACCCTTTTTTGGTGGGGGGAGTATCTTACACTTCTGCTGGAGATACAGTCAACGTATTCTAAGCCCCGCCGGCAGGACGGTCCAAAAGTAGACGACCCGGTCTTGCTCCGTTTTTTACCCATTGTTGATGGCGGAGGTGAGGGAAAATGGTTCATGCCTTTTCCAAGGTGAAGAGAAACACTATCAGCCAAGTCCTAGATTTGAATTCTGGCTGAGTTCATTTTTCAAGCAATAGCAGTTTGAGGTGTTTGTGGTAAACAGCTACTGATAACCGCTACGCTACCTTCATTCGACAAAAGCCTCTCAATCAAAAATGATATTAATATTTATTTTAAACCAGAATTTAATGACGAAGCTATTAAAGAAAAAACTGAGATTGTCAGCAATGAAAGTTTCTTTTTCTTTCATTCTTTTCCTATTTTTTGATGTTATTGTGTACTTCGCCATTCGTTTGTTTTGTTTTTTCATTCGTCATTATTTCAATTGATTTTCTTTCTTTCTTTCTTTCTTTCTTTCGTTCTTTCTTTCTTTCTTTCTTTCTTTTAATTTTATTTTCCTCGTTCTTTCTTTCTTTCTTTTAATTTTATTTTCCTCATTCTTTCTTTCTTTCTTTTAATTTTATTTTCCTCATCTTTTCTTTCTTTCTTTCTTTCTTTCAATTTTATTTTCCTCATCCTTTCTTTCTCTCTTTCTTTCTTTCAATTTTATTTTCCTCATTCTTTCTTTCTTTCTTTCTTTCTTTCTTTCTTTCTTTTAATTTCCTTTTCTTCATCCTTTCTTTCTTTCTTTCTTTCTTTGTGTTTTTCTTTGTTTCTTTGTTTTAAATTTAGTTTCCTCATCGTTCCAACCTTTGTTTGTTTGTTTGTTTGTTTCTTTAAATTTTATTTTCTTCATCCTTCCAATCTTTCTTTCTTTCTTTCTTTCTTTCTTTCAAGTGAGTAGACAAATTTACATTTCCTATTATAACTGACAGCATGACACTGACAATGTGATTGATGATTACTCTAATATTAAATTAATTCGTTCGTCAATGTCAATGAAAACTACTCACACAAGTCTAAAAGCACCACGCAATCATCTGCATTAAGCACGTAAATTTTTAAAAGGAAAATATTCACCTTGTGTGTGTGTATATATATATATATAAACAAAACAAAAAACGCTATGACATTACACCGATATAAATAAAACACTTAACGCTAAATGCTTACAAAGTTGTATTTTACTTGCCAAGGTTGTATTGCTTTTGCAATATACACACGCCCTGATGATGGCCTATGATGGGGCTGATCGTACTCGGGAGCAAATTAACAATGGAAAATTTACTAACCAATTCAGGCCGGATATTATAATATCCATACGATGACTTGGACGGAACAATATTAGAATATGTGGGCAAAAGACGTCTATACTATTTAAACAAATATGTCATTATATATATATATATATATATACATCTTCATTGATGCATCGGGATGGGTCATCAGTGATGTTTCCTTTGGGTTCACGGGGTGGGTGGGTTCGTGTCTTGCAACATCAGACCCCCTCGCCCAAATGACCCAGTTGGCATTGATCTTACGCCAACTCCCATCCCGGCAGCTATATATATATATATATATATATAAATATTTATGAGAAAGAAGAAAAGGCTTTTGTTTCGATACTTTTTGATCACATAGTTCATTGTATAAAATCCTGATGTGCTAGAATATTCTAACCACTGGTTTGGAAATCGACCATTAAAAACGCACGTTTCAAAATCTTTGCTGCCCGGTGTAATCAGTATAATCGAATGATGAATTGACAAGTGATAGGAACAAGTAAGTACCAAGCTGTAAATCTTTTAAGCTGTAACTCTTAATTCTTTTTCAGCATTCAACCATTTTCTTTTCACATGAAAATATTGTTATTGGCTTGAGATTAAATTAGGCCCCCACAACCAGAGGATATAAAAATATGTGACAAAGATGAGTTAATGACAAATGACATATCGCAATTCTTTCGAGTATTTGTCCAAGATATAAATTGCCTTTTGAGTTGTCAAAAATCGGGAAATCATCTTAAGGTGTCATTGGAAATCTAATTTGCCTTAAAAGGGGATATTTGCTTTTAAGTCACTAACTGTTTATCGGTTATTTTCCCACTTTTTTTATGGTCTTTCAAAACATCCCCCCGTTTATTGTTTGAATAGCAAAGTACGCAAAATTGGAGGTATGAATCACCACAGTAATCACTCTGTCGGGGCTTAGAATATGTTGACTGTATCCCCTACTGATGAGTAAGACCTCCTCAAAAAGGGGCCTCCTGGGTATGACACGAAACTGAATCTGATGGTGAGACTACAGTTCTGGAGATATAGAGAGTATGGAGTATCCCTTCAATACCATGACTCACTAGTCCACTGCCGTCCTGAGTGATAATACCTTTTAGGTTCCTATTTATGGCTCAAATAAATCTATTTAAAAATTATTTGTGTTTGATAGGAATACTTGATGCCATATAATTGTGTGTAATTATTTCTATTCCTTCATTGCCATTACTCCCAGATCCACCCTAACCCTGATAGGGTATCCTCTATGGAACAAACAGATGCATTTAAAAATTATTCGTATTTGATGGTACCGTTGATAAAAACCCTCTTAAAAAAATAAATATGAACAAATAATTCATTTACCACTTGGCAAAAAATAACACTAGACAGATTGAAAGACCGTTAAAATTAATCAATCAATCCACGATAACATTTCAAATTTTAAAAAAATTGTGTTTTAACAATTTTATTCTCTTAAAATTTTAGGTAGTTAAGCCAAAGCTATAACCATGTCAGTACTACTGTATAGTTGCACAAGTTGAACTCTACAAAATGTTAGGCAGGAACAACATATCCTGGAAACATCACCCCACAAAACAGCAATTGTATGGCCATTTAACTCCTATCATGCAAACTACCGAAGAAGACGAGCAACATATGCTGGGCATAGGCTCCTACACATGGACACATTGACATTAGCCGACCAGCAAAAACTTACATTCATGAGCTCAGCGCAAACACTGGGTGACATCTGAAAGATTTACCAAGGGGACGGATGGCGAGTGTGTGTGTGTGTGTGTGTGAGAGAGAGAGAGAGAGAGAGAGAGAGAGAGAGAGAGTCAAAGGAATCCGTGCTTTTCACATGCTTTGACGATGATGATAATGATTTAAGTGTAGTGCTGGCCATATAGGAAGCAATGAAATCGAGGAGGTAAAATATAGGATTGGAAGCAATGAAATCGAGGAGGTGAAAGAGCACGTCTACTTAGGACGAATAATGACTATGTGCTAAGACATAGAAGCCGAAATCTTGCAGACAATACGATCAGGGCGGAAGGCATTTGCCATGATAAAGGAAAGCTGGACAAGATCTTAGGTGCCCATTACTTTAATAGTATCGTTTTGCCTACGGTGTTACGCACAAGCAAAACGTGGATTACCACGAAGAGAGAACAGAGACTGATTATGATACACAGGACATGAAAAGATCTTGCTGGTATTATCGTTGCATGAGCACATCTTAAGCGAGGTGATTTGGAAGTGGAGTGGATTGAAGGACGTGATCGTGGAGTACTGGAAGCAGGATTTCCGCTGGGAAGGACGAGTCTCAAGGTTCATAGACTACAGGTGGACCCGTGAAGTTGTTGAAACATGCCCGAGAGACCGGAAATGACCACTCAGAAGACCTCCACGACGATGCGAAAATGAAATTGTCCAGCGATTCGGGCCAACGGGGAGAAGAAAGGCGAGATCTAGGGCGGAATGGAAGCGCATGCGGAAAATATCAGATAACCTGTCCATTAAAGAAATGAAGGAAATAATTCTTAAATCGATACTGTAGATAATTTGGGAATAAAACGAATCAAAATGAGTATTTGATTGTAGAAAAAATAAGTTAGGTTTGTGAATTAAGCAGACAGCGTGATTAAAGAAATTATCAATTTATAAATCAACTTTATCTCCCTCCAGATGATTCCTTTAAAAAACACGCCAATGAAAAAACATTGTACCGGATTCTGGAAAAATATGGGAAGTCTTCAACTGACACTGCTTTCAGTTAGTTCATCACAATTGTTCTCTACAATTTCCAAATGAAAACCCGCTCTGTCGAATGGGGTTTTTAATATGCCGATTGCATGCTCTGCATAGGGGTAAAACTCCTATACTTCTCAAGAGTTATTCTGTGTATGATACTAAACTGCATGTGATGGTGAGGTTACAGTTCAAGAGATCTGTGGAGTACCTCTTCATTGCTATTACTCCCAGGTTTACTCTGATTCCGAGTTGAAGTAACTGTTAAGATCCTAACTATTTGAAAATTCTTCACATTCGACAGGACCATATGCACCCCTCTAAAAACCCATGAAAACAAGGCAAAAAACTAAAAAACTATGAAGAACACGCTACACTTTTTGGATAAACTGATAATGGATAAATAGTCCGTTAGTGTGTTACAGTTTTCACCAAATATATCAGAAATGCAAAGAGGTTTTTGATTGGTTGGGTCTGTTTAATGGCATATCATCCTTGTAGAAGAACAATAGTGGTACTATTTAACCTATAGCTGGTAGGATCAGAAGGTTCATACCTTTCTCAAGGGTATTTGTCCGAAAGTGAACATAATAGCGCGACTGGAGTTCGAAATCGCTTACTACGATTCCGGAGTCCATCGCTTTTACCGTTACACCACGAGGACACCCTAAGAGATTTTTGATATTTTTCTCGCATCGCATATCATCATTATCAAGTCGTACAAATAGTTTGGAGTCTCTTAACTCTCTCTCTCTCTCTCTGGATCCATCCCAATCGTCCATCGCTTTTGGAAGGTCCTCTAGACAGCATCCAGAGGCCTCTAAAGAGCCGAGGAACATGTCTTTGGAAGACGGCTAACACTGGTGTGTCTATGTTTGGGAGCCCATGGGAGAAAATCGCTTAGGAGATCGTTGCTGTTTCCCCAGCAGTACCCAACATGTCTGTTTCGTCTTGGATGTTTTGTGAGATGATAGTTAAGTATAGCAATAAACGTAATTTTCTAACTTAAATAAAATACATGAAACAACCGCAGACGGGTTGGCTTGCAGTTAAAATCAATCAATCAACCAAATGTTGGCCATGGAACTCTGTTCTGATTTTTGGGAACAGGAAATAATCAAAGGCAGTCAGATCAGACGAATAATGGTAACACAGGAATATTCTTTTGGACCAAAAATTCTTTCAAAAAAGTTTACTGAGAAAATTATTAGCCTAGCTTTTTATGTCTTCAAAATAATGATACTGGCTTTTAAAATGTTTCAGGATGGTAACCCTAACTTAAAAATAGGCTGATCAACGTTAATTCATCATCAAATATTCTCAACGCCGAATGTCGATCAGATTTGATGAGTGTACCCAATTTTGTTGCATTTTCCTCAGTTCGAAAAGGGACTAGTCGACCAAATCTAGTTTGTCTGGTTTGACGGCATATCAACTCTTGTAGGTTTTTTAATGCCAAATTCTGTTTATGCTATATATCAAATATATGATTTCTAAACACATTTTGTTGAGAAAATTTTTAAAGGGGGCCGAGCTCATTCTTTTGCTCACAGTTAAATTGTTTCACTAAAAATTTGATTTAACATCAGTAATTGGTTTGCATACAGTTAAATGGTTATACATATCATTTGTAAGTGAATAGCTTGTAGATAATTGTATTTTTAAAGGAGTAAGAATTAATTTGTTTGCACACAAGTATTGCAATTGTTTCAACACAAATGATTTCCAATTATGGCGATCTAACACAAATACTTTTATTTAATATTAATCATTTGTTTGCACACATTGAAGTGGTTTCAAGTATTCCTATTTGACACTAATGATTCTGCTGAATACGATTCATTCATTTGCACACAGTCAAATGGTTTTAAGTATTGCTATGTAATACCAATAATTCTATTTTGCATACAGGTTTCAAGAACTCTACACAAACAGTTTTATTTGTGCACAGTAGAATGTTTTTCAGTATTGCTATGAATCACTAACAATTCAATTAAATATCAGTCATTTGTTTACACACAGTTAAATAGCGAAAGAGTTCTATTTCAATCAATTCGATTCAAAATAAGTCATTTGTTTGCACACAATTTAAAATAATCAAACTGTTCATTTTGACCCATAGATAGAACCCTATCCAGCGCTACCACTCCGGATCAGAGTAGTCATGGGTGCAATGGGGTACTTCATATTCCCTAGGTTTCTTGTACTGGAACCTCACCACCAGGTGGTTTAGAGTAATATCCAGGACACTCGTTGAGGGGAAGTTTTACCCCCCCCACACACACACCTGCATGGATGCAGTCGGTATATTCTACAGCCAAGCCGACTGGGCTGACCAAATCGAGGTTCATCTTTCCCACTCTCTAAATGTTTTGTGTCACCTAAAAAATAAAACTTTTCCCACTTAGAACGAGTTCTCTATAAGACTATGTTAACTTGTTTGAATGTTTCTGTCATATTGTCCTAAATTTTGACAAATTATCTGATCTTGTAAAACGCTTATCTTATGCAAATAATACAAATAATTTTTATAGAGATCCATTTGACTCAGAGATGTTACCGTGAAAAGTACTACTACTCTAAGTCATAGTGGATCTGGGAGTAATAGCAATGAAAGGGTACTTCACACTCGTCAGATCTTCAGAAATTGAGTCTCAGAATATCTTAATAATCTAAGATTACGCGGCTGAACACGATTTCTGAGAAGTAAACATGAACTGTTTTTTTTTTCATATGTCTCTAAGGTCAATATTGTTCAGATTACTTTCGATCAGGGTTGCCAACCAGAAAAAATTTTAAAAATCAGTCTTATTTCTTTCTAGACAGACCTTATATAGGCAGTCTGTAAAATAGTTCGATGATCAATGCAAGAATATTTGTAGGAGTATACATTGCTCACAGTCCAAGAATTTTTCAAATATCTACTTACAATGCCTATCTGTTTTCTAAGTGCTCGTACAGACATTTCAGGAATTATTTCTTCGATATCAAAGATAATGCGGTTCCACACCATCTTTCATTGTGACGCTGAAGCTGAGCTTATTGTACGCAATATTTTGTCAATTGTTTACTCATGACAAAGGCGACTTCTATCATCTATTGTTGGAAAAACTTTCGAAAATTCTAAACACACTCGAGAAAATCTTGAAGACGGCAGTAAAATCTGCTGAAACACTCGATCATTTCCCAACGCAAGAAAATAAGATAATAGTCTTCTTAGGAGAAAATACTGGTTGTGTATATATATATATATATAAAGCGGTTATTCATCAAAATATATCCCATTATATTCTATTATCTGTTGCCATCGTTGTGCCAGAAGCTCAAATCCACGCTTAAATCACATTAGGTGGTTCAGAGGCAAAAGTCTCCCTGCAATCGTTTTCAACCCCCGTCTATGCAAGAAATGATTTGACAAAAATCCTCAATGGAAATCCGAAAAACTTGACTCAACCTGTTAGGATGAAATATTTGGCTCAAATAGACCGGAAAATGATTAGTATTAGATCGGTATACTTGAAGCAATGTAACTGTGTTCAAATTATTTATATTGAGAATAGTTTCTTGAAGCTATATTTTTTTTACAATAGATTATCATTAATAATTGCTTGAAACTTTATAATTGTGTGCAAACAAAGGATCATTATTAAATAGGAATAGTTACTTTAAAGTCATATAATTGCATATGAATTATTAGTATTAGATAGGAATAGTGGAAACCTTACAACTGTGAGGAAATTATTTTTATTAGATCGGAATACTTAATACTATATAACTATGTGCAAACAAATATTATGGAAAAATAA
This sequence comes from Sepioteuthis lessoniana, assembly GCA_963585895.1. Taxonomy (NCBI): domain Eukaryota; kingdom Metazoa; phylum Mollusca; class Cephalopoda; order Myopsida; family Loliginidae; genus Sepioteuthis; species Sepioteuthis lessoniana. The sequence continues at coordinate 89,117,157 of OY757910.1, read as the reverse complement.
GATAAGTGCAAGAAAAAAGTAAAAAAAAAAAAAAAAATAGCGAAAAAAGAAAAAGATCCTATGGAATATCGAAAATATAGTTATGATTTTAATTAGACTTTTAAGAATGAATTACATTTCGGTATAAAATAACCTATAATCAGTTGATATGCCGTTAAACAAATAAACTAAACCTAAAACAAACCTTCTCTTCTGCCACCTTCTTTCCTTCCTTCCTTCCTTCCTTCCTTCCTTCTAATGTAACACTTTCTCATTCTCCCTTCCTCTCTTTATATTAATTCCTGTCTCTTGCTTTTTTCTCTCCATTCGACCGTCTTTTCCACTTTAAATGCAATTCATCGTATCTAAGTAAATCGTTAATTGTGTTTGGTAGGTGAGACGAGAAGAAATTCAAACACCACAAAATTTAGATAAATCATATATCAGAATGACTAAACAATTTATTTATAACCGAACATTTAAATCATGGTGGATTGTCTTTATGACGTTTGAATAACATATACAAAGCAACTGCTCGGTTTGGTTTGGTTTGTTGGGTTTTATGGCATATCAACCTTTGCGGGTAATTTAACGCCAAATCCATTTTCATGTAAATAATCTGTTCTATTTAAAACAATTCAGTTTAGCATGAGTACACAGTTTAATTGTCAAAAACATTTATTTCAAACTATTCAAGCAGTTATATGTAACAATTCAGTTAAGTGTAAATACAGTTTTAATGTCGAAAAACAGTTCTATTTCAAATAATTCAGTTAAGCATAAGCACGCTGTTTAAATGTAAGTACAGTTTAATTGTCAAAAACATTTCTATTTCAAGCTATTCAGTTTACTCAAATAATTCATTTTAGCATAAGTATGCTGTTAGTTCTATTTTACCCATTGATAGGGCCCTATCAGGTGCTACCACTCCGGGCCAGAGTGGACCTAGGAGCGATGGCAATAAAGGGGTACTCCGCATTCCCCAAAGCTCCAGCATTGCTGGAATCTCACCATCAGATTGTTTAGTGTCATAACAGGACACTCTTTGGGGGCGGTCTTACCCCTCTGCCGAGGTGCAGTCAGTGTATTCTACAGCCCCAGCCAACTGGGCAAACAAAGCAACCGCGATTAATTACAAAATACAGTTACACTAAAATCAGGTTGAAAGCACAAGTTCTCGCTCAATATAGTTGAGCAGCGCCGAGTTTAATCACTACTTAGGAGGGGATCGTTTGAGAAAAGTCCTGAAAGCAACACCAATGCAATTTTTCGATCTCTTCACTGACATTTGTGTTTACAATATCAAATTGACCCAAGGACCAGTCCTGGAGTGTCGTTATCAAAGCTGAACTCAATCCCTTGCACCAAAAATTAAGAAGCGTAGAGTCTTATCGATATTTAGGTGGGGGATTGTTTGAGAATACCGGGTATAGAAGCAACTCCAGAGCAATTCTTTGATCACTTCTCAGATATTTGGACTGAGAAGTTCAAATTGACCCAAGTTCCAATCCTGAGGTGTTGTTATCAAAGGTGCACATATCTCATCATACAAAAAGAGGTTGACTCAGTATCAATCGATGATATTTGAGGCGCTTCACAAAAAGGAATGCTGACGGGGTTGGACAGTTTCTGAAATCGTGACTTTGTCTTGAATTTAACCTTCATGGGGTGGGGTGATAGATAAATAACAGTTCTCAGCTTGTGGCCTAAAGCACAGATAATCACTATAAAAATATGCCCGTTCCGAAAGACCATCTTCCTAAGCAGCAAGATAGATATATAATAATACTATAGCTGAAACGTTGTTCTTGAGTTAGAATTTATGAATAGATTATGAATAAATTAGACAATATCTGGTAGTGTAGTTTCAGTTCCAGAATTACAATTACTTCCAGCTTCACTCTGACCTGAAGTAGTAATACATGTTAGTTAAACAAATAGGTTTAAAAATTATGCAAATTATTTGTATTAGATATTTGCATACACTTTTTGATCGACTTGAATATAATGCATTTGTGGGGCGAAAGGCATAATAATATTATTACGACGTCCGTTTTTTGTTGCTTTTTTAGTTATAAGCTGTTATTTAGAATAACGGCTATATAAACAACGGAAATACTATCAGTTAAATTTTTTCTCAATATACCACATAAATGTGTGCTCTTAAAGCGCATATCTATTTTTGAGACACGTCATGTGTGTATAGGAGTTGTGAGCATGCGCACGTAAGAATTACGAGCAGATCCAACAGGGACGCATGTCTCTAACAGATCTTCCTGCCAGCAAAAACAGCGATTGGAATAGCAGTTCCCAAACCGACACCTCACGCAATCGAAAGCCAGTATTTTCCAGGTCGTATGTTGCCGTTAACGGTATCAAATGGTTTTACCAAGACTTCAATGATGTGTGTTGAGTTTATGCAGCGTTGCTCAGAGAAAAATGAAATCCAGCGGATAGGCTCAGAATAATTAGCGATAATTGAGTATGGATGCAATGTCCCTAGCCGCAACTCCTCTTTCAACATCGAAACTCACATTAACTCGTGACCGATACCGACGTTTAGGGTAATTCAACTGACTTAATTTCAATTGACACAAGCAACATTATTCTCAATGCTGAGGCATTACCAGCCATTATTATCTCGCAGAGTACCCATAAAATGGCAGGGTTTCCGTATATACTCGTTCATAAGTCCATCTTGTGCATAGGTCGACTCTGAATCTCTAATCACGAAAGTTGCATATTTGAATTTTCACCTCATATATATATATATATATACACTTTAGAATAAATAGGGTTTTAAGTTTTTAAGTTTTTTTTAAGTTATTTTTCTTCAACACGTGTTTCTGGCGTTTTACGTTGTCTTCAGGAAGTAAAAATTTTGTTCTTGTGTTCTCTTTGGCTTATATATTTGATAAAGTTGTAGTTCTTTTTAATTCCAGGATTTGTGTCTGCAAATGTTCACTTCGAGTTAATTGTCTGTGAAAAATTTTCGTTTCTGCAGATCTTGTTTCCCTCTTTTTTTTTTTTTTTTTTATAAAATTATATTCTGTGTTTGTATGTCTGTGTAAACGCTAGTGTCCATGAATGTGTATATACTTCCAGGTTTTTTGTTTTTCCTTTATTACTATTCTTGTAAGATAGCTAGATACGGATATGCGAAATGGACATATAATATTCATAACATATATACATAGAACATAGGAATCTCGAAACACGAAAAACACGTAACGACTTCTTAGGTCAGGTACGAAACCTTTTATTACCTTTGAGTTTAAGGTTTCGATATAAGGAAGAGTTATGCACAATCTTTCTATGATGACTTTTCCATCTGCCCTACTCCCATCACGTGCGACACCTGCCCAAAGCCTCCGCTCCCAAGCGAAAGTCGACCCTTCCCGTTCAGTGCCTAGTCCTATTTACCAACCCCTCCGCTCGGGCAGGATATGACACAAGGTCAATTTTTAAGCGGAGTTTAACAGGTTTGAATTCGGAGTTTTCCTTCTTCTAGACTAGTCGCCTCACCAAGGCTGAAGAACCTAGTCTGCCCTACTATTTACCCATAGCTGGAGGGAGAATAATTGGATTCATACCTTTCCCAAGGGTATTAGTGCTATGTGAATTGTAATCAGGCTCGTGTCGTCGTGTCCTCATCCAGCGACGATAACCATTACACCACGGGCACCTCCGTTCAGTGCCTAGTCTCAACTCAACTAACTTTCTTCAAAATTCCCAAAATCCTCCGCGCGCTTCCGGTGCGTGGCGTCATTCGCACTTGCTAGCTCCGTTTCCTATCTGGGCAATTGTGACATCTCTGAGTGACACGTCCGCTCTGCCCGCACGCTAATGTTGCACCTAAGTAACCCATGCTCTGAACCGAAAGGTTCTCAGCCTAACTAAACCCAAAGGCATAAAACGAAATCCCTCGGCCATTATATTACATTCTTCCCCCTAAATAAACTATGATAGTTGATATGTATGCTAGGAGTCCTTCGTTGTTATGCCTTTTGGAGTCCATAGTTCTTTTAGTGGCATTTTGTCTGCTAATTTGAATCTCTTATTTATAAGTGTGGTTATGTAACCCTCTGGAAGAGGGTTACGCGCAATTCTTTTAGGTGAAATTTTCGGAGGTTTTTATTTGTCACTATGGTGGATATTCTACGTACTGGAGTGTAAGGGATGGATTTTATGCAGCATTTTTTTTTTTTTTTTTGGTGAGGGTGGCTTTTGAGGTGGAGGTGTTGTTGGGTGTCTGTGGGTTTGTGGTAAATGTCTGATAATTTTGCCATTTTCGTTTTTAATGACGATATCTAAAATGGTAGTTTTTTAAATCTCTGTTCCACGTTGAATTTTATTTTAGGCTGTAGGTTTTGGAGTAAGTTGTGCAAATCGCTCCAAGGACATTTCCAGAATATGAAACAATCATCTAAGTATCTTTTTCATGATCTAATAAATTCTGTTTTTATATTGTTGTTGTATTTTGACTTATGATTTCATAAAGATCTTCTAAATATGCTCAGGTTAGGGTGGTGTATGTTGATGCAATTTTAGTTTTCATAGAATCTGGATGGAATTTACATTATTGAACAAGAAAGAGTAATTATTCAGGATTAGTTCTAGATCATAATATACGTATATATATATATATATATATAGATAGATAGATAAGGCGAATAATATTGAAAGTTTCGACAATATTTGCGTTACTATTTTTACTATAAAGAAACCCATTGCTCTGTTTAAAAACTATTAAAATTGAACATGAATAATTAACTACGTGTTGTATAGTGGCTCGTACCACGTGATTTCCGGTGTCGTGGAAGTATAAAAGACGCCGTGTCTCTTAAGCAAGCGGAAGCAGAAACAGAAAGAGAAGCAGAAAGACAGTTCTGGAAGGACGTCGGTCAGTAGTAAGATCAACTTCGGACGTAACACCAACAGCGCGAGACTTATAATACTAGTTGGACTGTATCATTTAATTTAATAAATAATCAACTCTATTTTACAGTGTATCTTTTCCTTACCACGATACAACAGTATGTGTAAACGATTAATTTTTATTTAATAGAATCATTAATGCTAGATGGACATATTAGAAACCATATAACTGTGTGCTAATTATTTGTATTCACAATTATTATTTTAAGTTATAATTGCTTACAAATTACTATTAAATGTTTGAAACCAAATGATTATTTTAAAAAGACTGAATTCGGCATTAAATAATCCAACAAGAGTTGACATACCATAAAACCAAACAATGTTGATCCACTTTGTCAAAAAAAAAAAAAATCAACAGCAGATATGACGTCATCATATAAAATTTTTCAGCCTATGAACTTTTTCAGCCTACCCTCTTAAGAACAGCAAATATTTCAAGCAATCTTTAGCCTGTGTTTCAACAATTGTAAATAAGTACTTTCACCAACTGTTATATATCCTCCCGGTGAACATTAATGGTTATATCCAATTCCTCTTAAATACGTTGGACACTATCGTGAGAGAGGTGATTTATGCTGACTAAGTGGTCATTATTAGCAGTAGGAACCTCCTTCACACTGTTGGCGAGTATTGTATTTGATTAATGTTATAGAGATTTCCATTTCATTTACAACCTCTGTTTTAGCTATTTCTCATTCAGTAACCTTTTGTTAGGTTACAACAGCAACCGATATTTTTATCCAACATACCGACGTCTACAAACAAAACAAAATTAATGGACGTAACTCTAAAATGCGCGTTCTATATACATCTATAAGTTTTTATAATACATAGATAGATAAATAGATAGATTTGGAAACTGATGGTTTGGCGTCTTTGTTTAATGGCATATCAACCTTTGTAGGTTATTTAATGCCAAAGTCATTCTCCTAGAAGAACAGTAGTGGTACTATTTAACCCATAGCTGGGAGGATAAGGGGATTCATACCTTTCCCAAGGGTATTTGTCCGAAAGTGAACGTAATAGCGCGACTGGAGTACGAATTCGCTTCCTACGATTTCGCGGTCCATCGCTTTAACCATTACACCACGAGGACCCCCCCCCCCTTGGAAACTGAGTTGAGATGGTAGTCGAAAAGATAGGGTGGTAGACAAATTTTCTGCATTAATTCTCTTAATGAAGAAATAAAGAAATCGAAGAAACTTCCAGTAACAGCAACACTGAATAATAATGCCAATTGCACGAAGAACTCTCCTCTGATTTTGTTCCAAGGGAATTAGGACAAAAATGTACGACATAGTGGCATTGTCGACGAGAAAAACAACAGCAACAACAACAAACAAAAAGCTAAAAAAAAAAAAGAAAAAGAAAAAGTAAAGTGAAGTAAAAAAAAAAAGGGATTGCAAAAACTTAAATTAGAGAAACTGTTGGTTTGGTTGTGTTTTATCGCATATCAACCTTTGTGGGTTATTTCATCCTAGGTCCTGTTCATATATATATATATATATATATATATATATATATATATATATATATATATATACATGTAATCCACAGACAGATTGTTTCGTTGTATCACAATTCTTCAGTGTGGCTAGACACACTGAACGCTTCAACCTGGGATCGAAACTTTACATTAAACTGATCACATACCGCTCAGTCATTTGGCAACTTATTGTCAGCTTGGGGATTTAACGAATATGTTTTAACATTTCGTTTGTTTACATTTTGCGTTCTTGGCGACCGGAATGCTCGATTCGTTTTAAGGATTTGTAAGCGAAGAGTTTGTTGGTAACATTATTTTGAAATGAGTCAGAGTTGATTTGTTTGCACTCAGTTAAACTGTCTCAAGTACTGTTATCTAACACTAATAATTGTATCTAACATTAGTCATTTGTTTGAACATAATTAAATGGTTTCAAGTATTGCTATTTGATACAAATGTTTCTATTCAATATTAATAATAATCCCTAGAAAAAGATTTCAAGTATTGCAGTCTAACTCTATTCAGTATTATTCATTCGTTTGCACACAATCAAATTTTAAACCCTGCTATGCAATACTAATAATTTAATTTAACGTTAATCATTTGTTTGCGGGGGTGTCTTCGTGGTGTAATGGTTAAAGCGATGGACTGCGGAATCGTAGTAAGCGAGTTCAAACTCCAGTCGCGCTATTACGCTCACTTTCGGGCAAATACCCTTGGGAAAGGTATGAATCCCCTTATCCTCCCAGCTATGGGTTAAATAGTACCAATACTGTTCTTCTTGGAGAATGGCTTTGGCATTAAATAACCTACAAAGGTTGATATGCCATTAATAAAAGAGTTTCTGTTTCTGCTCCCAGGTTAATATGAAAACCTTCTACTAAATTGTTAATACACATCAACGTGCAATATGTATTATATGTGTTAACAAAGGGCATTAATCACACATGGGATATTGAATTGTATAACAATTTTTCAAAACCAGGTGTTAATAAATAACTTACTTTCTGTGTTAGTCTTGTAAGAAAGAAGGCGAAGAGAGACAACCTTAAACAAGACGGTGGGAGTCTCCGTAGCGTAGGGGTGTCCTCGTGGTGTAATAGTTAAAGCGTTGGACTGCGGACTCGTTGTACGCGAGTTCACTTTCGGGCAAATACCCTTGGGAAAGGTATGACCCCTCTTATCCTCCCAGCTATGGGTTAAATAGTACCACTACTGTTCTTTTAGAAGGATGGCTTTGGCATCAAATAACCTACAATATGCTACTAAACCGAAGAAACCTAACCAAACCAATCGTTTATTTGCATTCTGTTAAATGGTTTCAAATATAGGAAAAGATTTAATAGTTCTATTTGACCCATAGATGGGACCCTAACAGGTAATACCATTCCGAATCAGAGTAGACCTGGAATAATGATAATGAAGGGGTATTCCACATTCCCCAAATCTTCGGGAATGGAGCTTCACCATCAGATGGTTTCGTGTCGTATCCAGGATATTTGTTGGTGAAAGTTGAGTTGAGATGCAGTCGGCGTATTCTACAGCTCCAGCTTACTGGAGAAAAAGACAAAGGTTTTTGTGCATCTTAGGAATTCTCTAACGTCTTCTTTTTATCTGAAGACATTAGTTTATTTCATCAAAGAAAACCTCTTGTATTCAAAAGTGATTTTAAACTTAATTCTTGAAGACTCATTTATGTTTGTGTGTGCATGAGTTGTGCGCAGATACATGTCTTTTATCTTTTGAGGCTTGCAGTCACAAGAAATATGTGAGTTGCCTGTTTTCAATATCTCGCACCCCCTCTGTTTCCCTCCCCCAGCAGCCTTCTTGTTATCTCAAGGCGAGACTAGTCCCGAGATTCCAGCCTTATAATAAAACCTCTCACCAATTACGAATATAGATTTAAAAATGAAAATGCTTAAAAATGTAATAACATATTATTTGCCCAATTTCTCACAATTCTACCCGTCATCCTGAAGAGATCACTGGAGTTCCGAGGAGCCTCGGTTGCGAAACGCTTGTATAGACACTAGAATCATTAATTAATAGAAATAGCTCGACTGATTAGGTTAGGTTAGGATGTTCTTTTTAATGCTTTATCAGCCCTTGATGGTTATTTAATGCCAAATCCTGCTTATACATTCATTATATTATTTTTAAGCAAATAGTTTGTTGGCAACGTTATTTCTTACAAGAGCTTATTTGTTTGCACACAGTTAAATGGTTTTAAGTATTGCTCTTTAACACTAGCAATTCAATTTAACATCAGTAATTTGTTTGCACACAGTTAAATGGTTTCGAGTATTGCTTTTAACGCGAGTAATTCTATTTAATATTAATAATGTGTTTATATGGTTTCAAGTATTGCAATCTAACACTAATAGTTCTATTCCCACAAAGTTAAATGAATCAAACACTGATATCAAAATACTAATAATTCAATTTATCAGTCATTTGTTTGCTCACAGTTAAATGGTTTTCAGTAGATTAAATGATTAAATATTTCCATTTGGCTCACAGATGGGACCCTAACAGGTACTACCACTCTGGGTCAGAGTGGACCAGAGAGTAATGACAATGAAACTCTGTAGAAGGAGGAGTCTTACCCTTCCGTAAGGATGCAATTGGTGAATTTGGATTGAGAATAGTATTAATAAACAGTTCTATTTGACCTATAGATAGGACCCCAATAAGTACTGTCTCTCTAGGTCAGAGTGGACCAGAGAGTAATGACAATGAAGGGATAGTCCACATTCCCCAAAGCTCCAAGACTAGACCCTTGCCATCGGACATACGTAGGACACTCGTTGGAAGGTGGCCTTACCCCTCTGTAAGGATGCAGTCGGTGTATTTTATCACCCCAGCTGACTGGGCTGTAGCAAGACCGAATTGGATTAATAGAAAATATAAAACTTTCTTTTAGACTTTGTTCCACCGGTTGGGACTTTAAAAAGTGAGAAAAAGAATCAGGAAAAACATCATGATAGAAGAGAATGAAATATTCGTGTCTGATACTTTATAGAAAAGCATATCATTGTCTCTTCCGAGAAACTTCGAGAAACGAACTTTGATTGGCGCGTGACTCCCGGGCGAGCATTTTTCTCATCATTAGTAGTATATATATATATATATATATATATATATATATATATATATATATATATATATATATATATAAAACACTTTTTTGCTAAATCGTTTCGAATTAAACTAAAAACATCGCTGCGGTACAACGTCTGTTTTGTCAGACGTAAATGGCATTGACGAATACGTGTAATTGTCTAAATTCAGAACAATACGTCGCAACGATCAGACGGAAAGATTCCTAAAAAGAAGAGAAAACAAAATAAAATAAACAAGAGACGCTTTGCTTATTGAGTTTCGCATGATTATCTGTAACTAGTTTTTTTTATGTTTTTAACTTTTTGGAGACGGTCGACTGCTTTTTTGTTGTTGTTGTTGTTGTTGTTGTTGTTGTATGGATCATGCAAACACCTGGGTCAGCACAAACAATTTGGATCAGTACCTGGTAAATTGACGCTGAGTTGATTTGTCTCACTGATAATTCGAAGAGTTGAAAGCTTTCAGTAAATCCTACGCAGCTTTTGAAATAAATTGATACCGTGCTGTTGTTATTAGGAGTTAGATTTAAGTGAAAGGGGAGAAAAAAAAAGACGAGAAAAGACATGAAATAAATGGATAAATGAAGAGATAAATTCTGATAGAATGAGTTCAAATATAAATATTTCTACCTCAGGCAAAAAAAAAAAAAAAAAAAAGAAAAAAGTTAAAAAAATAGAATAAACAAAACGAAGACACCCCCCCAACAAAACAAATAAGACTGTTTCGCGCATGTGTGATTCATTGTTTATATACTTTAGTCAAAAATAATGAGATGACCCAAGACTCAAGACGTTTTATGTTCTCGACTACCTTCTGAGACTCTCATTCACTTTGAGCTGTCATATTAATCAACGTATGGCATGCTGATGTGACACTATTAAAAAAAAAAAAACTCAACATATTTCCCCCAAACAACTAATGAAGATAAGAGACCAATTAGTCGGGTTTGGAGAATATTGGTTTCATTCAGGCACCCATTCTTTTGTGATGTACACCCATTCCTTTATTGAGAGAATTAAAAAAAAAACAAGTTAGCTAAATGAAAGAAGAAAAAGTAATGAAGAGAGAGAGAGAGAGAGAGAGAGAGAGAGAGAGAGAGAGAGGGGGAGAGAAAAGAAATTTTAAGACGAAAAGAGACGATAAACGATACTATGTAAATGTAGGCAGTGATGACGCAAGGACTGTTTGAAGACGAGGAAAAGTGAGTGGAAGACGATAAGATATGAAAACAAAAGAAAAAAAAATAGCGATATCCTAAATGAATGCTGAAAAGGAAGTTGTGTCGAAAATACAAAAATATTAAAAGCAGTTAACTCAAATAGAGACAGAGAAAAGAGAAATTTAATTGTAAGGAAACGGATTTATAGCAAATTGAAGATTATATCATTAACACAATTCTTGTCATAAATGATGAAATCATTTACATATTTTTTTTAAGTATTTACGTAAATTGTCAGGGGAACAACAAGCACAATGTAGATTGTGTAGAAGCATTTAAATTTGACTTGTGGTTTATTTTCTCCGTTGAATGGCATATCAACCTTCTTGGGTTATCTAATGCCAAAGCAATCCTTATAGAAGAACAGTAGTGGTACTATTTAATTCATAAATAGGAGATAGGGGGTTTATGCCTTTTCCAAAGGTATGAGTCTGAAAGTGAACGTAATAGCAAGATGGGAGTTTAAAATCACTTTTTAGATTGTCGCAGTCCAGTACGTTAATCACTACGTCACGAGGACTTTGATTTGATATTCGAAAGTCTGTTTTGTTATTAATATAATTACTATAAGGTACAACCAATGGTTATTAATTAAAAAAAAGTAATATGGTTTGTGATTGATTACTATACGAAGATAATAAAGAATACAGTCACAAAGGGAGGAAATAAATCGTGATTACGAACTTCTTATATGGGCTTATACACACACACACACACACACACACACACACACACACACACACACACACACATATATATATATATATATATATATATATATATATATATAAGAATAAAAAAGACAAAGAGGAATATTTCTTTTCCATTATTTAATTTCTATTTGGTTTGGTTTAGTTTGGTTTTATTGCACAACAACCATTGTAGATGCCAAGTACATACATACATACATACATACATACATACATACATACATATATATATATATATATATATATATATATATATATATATATATATATATATATATATAAGCAGTTCTATTTCAAACAATTCAGTTTTGTAGAAGTTCACAGTTTCAATGTCAAAAACAGTTTATTATAAGTACACAGGTTAGTTCTATTTGACCCATAGAGAGGACACAATCAGGTGCTACCACTCCGAGCCAGAGTGGACCTGGGAACAATAGCAATGAAGGAGTACTCCACATTCTTCAAAGCTCCAGCATTTCTGGAGCCTAACCATCAGATTGTTTAATATCATTTCCTGGACACTCGTTGATGGTTGGTGGTGGTGGTCTGCAGAGAAGCAGTTGGTGTATTCGACAGCTCCAGCCGACTGGACAAATCTATTTTTTGATTGTTCTCGGCTAGTTTTGACTGGAAAAAAGGTTTTGTGAAAAAAGTTTTTGTGAAAAACGTTTTTAAGATATTAAAAACGAAAAGAGTGTATATGTTAAAAGAGAAGCAACGAAAATGAACTGGTGATTTTGCAGATTCCTTCATTCAATAAAAATAGTGTCTTCAACAAATCTTTCTATGACTGCTGTCAGGATATCTTGCATTTGGAAGGTATATGTAAAGCATGGGCGCGGTATGTTTTAAATTAGCCTCGACTGTTTTTTTAGGTGTTTATGTGTCACCCCAAATTTCAAAGCGGGGACATTATGGAACATTCAAGTTGGTGTTAACGACCTTTGGGTCCAGCGTTTAGAGATATTTTATCCATTTATCTACATTTAAGATGGTGATTCAAATATAATAGAAGGGGCCAGGGGAAACCTTGGGCTTAAAAAATAATACCATAAATTATTGATTCCGTGATCGCAAATTCAGGGTTTACCAAAACATTATACCGTCTAATAAACGAGTATATACGACAAACCTGTTTTTTGAGGGTACTCTGCGAGATAATTATAACTTCAACAAAGAAATTTGAAGATCGTTGTAATAAGAATAATAATGAAGGTGAAAGTTGGTTTGTGGGCTGGTCGTGGTTTTGGTATATCAACCATTGTGGGTTATTTAATGACAAATCCTGTTCACTCCTCCTATGCTAAACTTTAGAAAAAAAACATCCCCCCCCAAATCACCCGTCATTCTGATGAAGTCTTTCTAAAATAAAGACGAAATATCATTGTTAAATCCGTTGTCAGTATTTCGGTTTATCCACTTTTCCACTTATTTTTTCATTTGATTTTAAGTTAATAATTTACTAATAACATTTTTTAAACAAGCCAGTTAAAAAATTTCAATTATTGTTGTTGTTTTACTAGTAGTTCTATATGAACACGGTTAAATGACTTCAAGTATTCTAAATGATTAAATAGTTCTATTTGAATCATATTTGAGAACCTATCAAGTAGTGCCACTCCGGGACAGGGTGGACCCGAGTATAATGGCAATGAAGGGTTATTCCCTATTGTCCAATCTCCAGGACTGGAGCCTCACGATCAAATGATTTAGTGTCGTATACAAGACACTCTTTGGGTGGGGGTACTTCTCTGCCGGGGTAAAGTCAGCGTATTCTACAGACCCTGCCAGTTGAGCTGGATGATGGAAGTGTATTTTGGAAATATGATGACCAACAGTGTATATAGTTATGATCAGCATTGAGAATCATGTTGCTTGTGTCAATTGAAATTAAGTCAGTTGAATTACTCCAGAAGTCGCTATCAATCACAAGTTAAAGAGAGTGTCGATGCTGAAAGGGGAGTTGTGGCTAGGAAGATTGCATCCACACTCAATTATGACAAATTATTCTGAGCCTCTTCTCTGGATTTCATTTTCCCCTGAGCAACGCTGCACAAACTCAACACACATCATTGAAGTCTTGGTAAAACCATTTGATACCGTTAACGGCAACATACGACTTGGAAAATACTGGCTTTCGATTGGGTGAGCTGCCGTTCCAGTCGTTGTTTTTGCTGGCAGGAAGATCTGCAAGAGACATGTGTCCCTGTTGGATCTGCTCGTAATGCTCACAACTCCTATACACACATGACGAGTCTCAAAAATAGATATGCGCTTTAAGGCCACACATTTATGAGGTATATCGTGAATAATTTTAACTGATAGTATTTCCGTTGTTTATATTATCAATTTTTAAAATATAATTCTCAATTATAGAATTACAGCTTAAATAAAAAGCAACCCCACAAAAAACAAAAACAAACCAAAAGCAAAAAACAACAACAATAAAGCAAAACGAAAAACAAACAAACCAAAACTAAAAACAAAACGTAGTAATAACCTTACAATTCACCAAATGTCCATTTATCCTACTAATGTAATATATTCGGGTTTTTTTTTTTCGGAGAGAACCCCCAAACCATGATGGTCATTTTACATTTAGTAATGGAACTAAGCTTACAAATGCGTTTTATATTCTATATTCCCACGTTTATTACGGTCAAGATAGGCTAGGCTTAGAATATGCTGACTCTATTACTTGTAGAGGGATGAGACCTCCCAGAAAAATAGGGTGTTCTGAGTATGATACTAAACTGTATCTGTTGGTGAGGGCCATTTCCGGAGATCTTGTGCGAGTGGAATACCCTTTGACTGCCATTACTCTCATGTCCATCCTGATGTAAGGATCTCATCAATAGATGTAATACATCTGTTAGAAAATTATCATATCACCGCGTGCACCCACCCCTAAATAGCAATACCAAAAGTGTAAACATAAATATATATTGCCTCGTCGGCTGGGGTGGTGCGGTTCAATATACCGACTGCTTCTCGGTAGAGGGGTTAGAACTCCCCACCAACGAGTGTCCTGTAGATGTCACTAAACAATCTGATGGTGAGGCTCCAGTAATGCTGGAGCTTTAGGTAATGTGGAGTACCCCTTTATTGCTATCGCTCCCAGGTCCACTCTGGCCAGGAGTGGTAGCACCTGATAGGGTCCTGTCTATAGGTCAAATAGAACTAAAGTGTATTCTTATGCTAAACTGAATTGTTTAAAATAGACCGCTGGGCCATTGGCCTAATGAGTAGAGTGTTCGCCAATGATCCAGGCGACTACGGTTCAATCCCAGGTTGGGTAATACTAAAGACTCAAAAAATAATACTTGATGCCGCCTTTCTTAACGTAGCATTATAAGGTAAGGATCAAGGGTAAAGTGGAGCTATCCAGGGAATAGAGTAGTGCCCTGCTCAATACCTCGTTGTATAAGATATTGAAAAGGGAGCCTTCGGGTCACTCTCGACTGGGGTCGCCAACTTTACTTTTTACTTATATGTATGAAAATGTATTTGGCATGAATAACCAATAATGGTTGTTGTGCCATAAAACCTAACCAAACCAAACCATTAACATACAATGTACGCAATTCGCTAACCTCTTGGCATAAAATACTCCTAAACGGATTTGCATGCCGTTAAAATCAATCAACCAATCATTAAAAAGGTATCCTTTTTTTCATGGGTGAAGATCCTGAGCGTCAGTTTAGAAGGAGGAAAAATTATTAAAAAAGTAATTTCACAGTAGCCCCTGAGACCTTTGACACCCCCGTCCCTAGGGGAATCTAAATGCATAGCTTCATTTATGCTACTGTTTTGTTTCGAGATCCCAGACCCTGTTTCTCGCATACTATCACTCATTAAATCAAATCGCACTAATTAACTAGACTTAGTTTCTACGCCCTCACACCAGAAGGGAAATGGCTCATGACCTTCTTATAATTATTCATAGTTTCCGTCGTAGATGTTTGAGGTCGGGGACATATATCAATTGCAAGCTTTAAGGAATTATTCGGGTCATATCAGAAAGCACTTAAAACTGTATTCGGTCAAGATTATTATTATTTTTTATTCCTCAAAATCATATTACTTTTTATGCCTATGAAACTTTAAGTAATCACATGATTAATCACATGATTTAAAATAGTTTACATTTCGATTGTTTATCTTAAGTCATTCTATCCAGCTTGTAAACATTAATGGCCATCTAAAAAGCCATACTTAATACTGGTAAATACTGATAGTCATATAATTCCCCAAATATCTGTCTATTACTCCGTACATCAAATGATCTGACATTTCAGGTCCGATTTCAACCAAACATTCTGTAATTTTTAAAGTTATATGAGGTAAAGTTATAAGCTCTCCAAGAAATCCGGTTTAAGCTCAATTTTAGATGGATCTGTCTCTCACGCTATATATCTTACAATTCACTTTTCTGTAAAAGGGTGTCCATCTCACAGTGCTACCCACTCTTTCGGTAATCCTTACAAGTGGTAGATGGTTATCTTCCTCTCTCTATAAAGGTATGAACCCACTTATTCTCCCAGTTATAGGTTAAATAGTACCATTACTGTTTATCTACAAGAATGGCTTTGATATTGAATAACCTACAAAGGTTGATATACCACAAGACAAAGAAAGCAAACCAATCCCCTCTATATGTATCTTCAAGAAAGTATTTATTTAATGTCAACGGTCACCCAGCTAAAAAAGATTAGAAACCCCATTTCGTTTTTAGATTCAGGTTAATACTACCCCTCTAAATCAGGAAATGATAAAAGTATATATTCATTCGAAATGTCCATTAATTTTTGGGGGTTTCTGAGAGTGGCTAAGATTTTGAGCAAATCCAAAACCATCTTCCACACGCCATCTTCGACGTAAACAAAGCAATGATCAGTGACAAATACAAGATAAAAACAAGTAAAATGTTCTTTAGATACGAATAATGATTCTTGACTTTAATAAGAATGACACTAAGTCCTTTATTTCTTAATCATGGTTATCATACAACTAGTATCTAATATGCGTAAGAATTGCTTACATAAGTAAAATGCGTTTTTTTTTACATTTGGCTTTAGAAACCATTCTTTTCATTTAGTTAAATAAGATTGAAAATGAATAACAAGTTTTATTATAAACTTTAAATTTTAGTTTTTGATCTGCTTTATTCTGGTTTTAAAAAATGATGATTTTGTAGATAGTTTTTTTAAAAAATAATTCTAGGTTGCCATAGTATTGTTATCAACTTTGACCATTTCATTCGCTTTAGAATGAGTCGATGTTCAGCATTTTTTTTTCATTAAGTTTAAGGGAACCAGATCATATTAAAACAATTAAGTGAGTGATACCCAATTTTATATGAAGATCATCACTTTCAAAACCAATCTCTTATCTGTCTCGAATTTTGGCCCTTGCATAGGTGAAAATGCAATGATTTCCGCCGCCGCCTTGTCTGGCAAACGTGTTGCGCGTCTCGTGTTCAGGTCATGTAAACAAGAAACAAGCAAACATTTTACCTTTTAACTCTAAATTCTGTTAAAAATGAATAAATAAATTTATGAATAAATAAAATAAAATAAAAACCATGCAATGTTATTCAAAAATAATTCTTTATACGAAAATAAAAAAAACAAAAAACAAATAAAGAAAACTTACGTGTTAAGTGTTCATGACTTAGATTTTGTAATATACACCTTGAAAAACAAAACAAAAACTGTATAAGCCACCCTTTCGCACTCTACCGTCCATGTTTTCCTTACTGCTCCTTGATAATTTCTACCATCCACAGGAACGGTACTACTCACTTTGGGAACAAGCGATATAGATCTCTTTATACTCATAATCGAGCCGTTCGTAAGTAGAATGGGTAGACATAAAAAGTTCGGCTTCGGGTTACCCTTATCGTGCTGTTTACCTGGACTATTGGCAATATTTTCAAGAAAGATATTCTAAAAGCCAGTCCGTGTCTAAACTACCAAATGAGCAATACCTCTTTTTAATATAAAGAATATCCCTAAAATTAAGTATAAAAGATGTTATGTATCTCAGATACTTATTTTTTTTCCGTTCATCGACACAACATTCTAAAAGTTAAGTAAATCTTATCAAAAATAAGTTCGGAAAATTTACTCGTGAAAGTGTTCTACTTCCTCCAGAAAACCGAAACTCTTTCTATTAAAGTTTTTGATTTTTATTGTTTAGTTAGATTCTATTTACTGTTTATTATATACCGCTCTCTCAGCTTGGCCTGGAGAATACGTTGATTGCACATTTGCAGAGGAGTAAGACCTTTTTCCTCAACGAGGCTACCTGTTGGCCGTAGGTGGCGACCCAGAATGTTTAAGGGCGGAGTACTCGTGGCTGAGAAGTCCTTGGCCCAACAACCGAGTGGTAAAGTGACTTACAACATATCATTTTGGTCCTTACTGGGCTGGAAGAGCGGTCGGCCAGAAAAGCCCGATCCGATTAATTGTTTGGTTATGTCAAGCCCGAACACCTATATGATTGTCCCGGCTGTATTCTTTAAATTGCACGTGCCAAACAGATACCCAACCCTATTTTATCTTAAAGGTGCAAGAAGGCGGTGCATGAAAGTCAACTGCGCTGTGACAGTAATATATGAAACCATTTAAACTGTGTGCAAGCAAATGATAAATATGAATTAGAATTATTATCGTTTGATAGCAATACTTGAAACCATTTAAATATGTATAAATAAATGAGCTCTCACTCGATTGAAAATAAACATATCTTTCGACTATTTGCTTACAAATCACACACACACACACACACACACACACACACACACACACACACACACACACACACACACACACACACACACACACACATATATTAACAGGATTTGGCAATAAATAACCCACAAGGGTTGATATGCCATTAAACCAAATAACCTAACCTAATCTGTTATATATGTTTTGTTACATAACCCAACACGTTTTCAAATAGACGCTGAAATCGATAGTTTATCTCAGAATATAATTTGTTCAAATTCGTGTAATTGCAATGTATTTATTCGAATATCCATGGGTGTGTGCATATATATATATATATATATATGTGTGTGTGTGTGTGTATGTGTGTGTGTGCGCGCGTATGTGTGTGTGTGTGTGTTCATCTATCTTTTTCTAAGCCACAGTAAGTCCAGCTCAGCGGGAACCATTGCGATTTCTCGACAATAGTAAAAGTAGTATTATTATCTAATTCCACACATATATAAACCGAAGCGTAATTTTCCCATTATCACCCCTGACGTACTCATTCGCTTTAGAATGAGAATATATTTGCTCTGTAATATTTTTCTGAAATATTATAGGGTAGCTCGTTTGCATTCAAACAATCGAAGTGAGCGATAACCTGTTTTATATGAGGAACGTCCCTGAAATTAAGTATTCAAAACTGTTATGCAAATGAGTTATTTCGATGACGGTGTTGAAAAATAATCACATTCGGAAATTTTCTTAACTATCTTTCTGGTTATGATGCAAGAGGAATCAACCTTTTTCTTTCGTTACATATCATATTTGATGGAATTTAACTTTGTGTCTTTAATCGACAGACAGCCTTCATTTCCATTTAAATCGAAATCCCGCCATTGAGATGTTTCTTTTTCCGCCAAGAATATCAGAGAGCAGTTTAAATGCGAGCAGTATGTATTCAATGGGCCGTTGTTAATGTTACTTGATAACTGAGAATCATTTTTTATCAGATATTTGGTGATTCGGCATGAATATTCTCTGGTATGAACAACGTTGTCCATATGAATGAAAGGCATAAACTATAACAGGTAACCCTTGGATCAAAAAGTTATTATCGCCTCTTTAATATGGGATTATTTGAGCACACCCCTTCTGTTGGAACACGGAGGAGAATTAAAGTATGTTGCCACCAACAGTAAACGTTCGCACCGTGTTAGTTCATGTCTAAGCAATTAATTTTAAATACCGAAATTAGTCGAGTATAACACGTATTCATGTATAATACGCACCACTAACTTTCGGCAATGAATTTTTTTGAAAAAAAACCCATCTCTCTTGTATAAGACGCATTGACTTTTTGAAATTTGTAGCAGCTATATGAACTATATAAATTCTAAGAAAATTTAGACCGGATCTAATGTCAAAATAGCTTATTTATGAATTCGAAGACATATATACCGTATATACCTGAGTATAAGTCGATCTCGAGAATAGATCATCTCTTGATTTATGGCAGAAGTCCCCAACCTTTTCAACCCGAGGGTAACAAAACTAAACTCAGGAAAGCTGGCGCCACGATCTTAAAAGTTCTGAAAAAAAAAAAAAAACAGCTTAGCTATTTTATGTATGTCCTCTCTCCACACTCGCACAATAAGAAATAAAATAAAATGAAATTTATATAGAATTGAAAAAGTTTTCATTAGTCTTTTTTCTTTACTTTAAGTTAATCAATTCATTTACCCATTAAACTGGAAAATCCCAAATGAAACAGAAACGTGAAATGAGAGAAAATTATTCAGTTTTATTGTGTTAATATATAAAGATAAAATCAAAATAATAACCCGAGGATAATAAATAACGACACACACACACCCACACACACACTCACACACACACACATGTATTAATGATAAATTCATAGCAATGAAGAAATGTTAAGATGTCTTTTTAGTGTTATTTTATAAAATTGCTCTGATCTTGAAAGACAGTCTAAAGGCAGCACTGTAAATAACTGCATGTCGTCTTATGGTTTTTTTTCACATGGGCCACAACGTCCTCAACGTTGCTCATTGACGTTCGTATTGTGGTTGACCTCCCTCTCAATGATGTTCCAGACATAGTCCAAAGGATTCAAATCAAGAGAGCAAAGAGACCTCATGCTGGAGCGATAAAATCGTGAAAATTCTCGGTTAGTAAATTCTGAGTCAAGTGGAACTCATGGGAGGAAGCAGACTCGTATATACCTTCGTGTGATAAGTACGTCGAGTTGCTTGGTTTTGTCTGTCACGGAATTGTTAGAGCTGTGGTTGATGATGTATTGAACAAGCTAGACAAATTCGGTTTTCCTTCTGACGTCCACGAATGACACTTTCCTGCTAGGAGCCTCTTGTTCATTCCTCACTTTGCACACCAACGGTCTGAATACACTAAAGAAGCTGGTTATCTCGGAGTAACTATGCTTAGTATCTGTTATGGATACAGCGTGATTTTCTCATTTCTCCAAACATATTTACCGTTTATTTGCGAGGAGGCTATCTTCCTATAATACAGGGATCTCGAGTTTTCCTTCTGCGAGCCTCAAAGTTAAACTCAAGAGGGGTATAGAGCCTCAATCTTAAAAGGAAAGAATGAAAAGTGACAACAACTCCCCCTAGCTAAATTCACAAGATAACAATCATTATTTACCAATGAGATCTGATGTTGTTTGTAATCACAAAAAGATACAATGTCGGAGTTAAATGATATATATATATATATATATATATATATATATACATGTATATATATATATATATATATATATATATACATGTATATATATATATATATATATATATATATATATATATATATATATATATATATATATATATATTCTTCCCCTGTTTTTGCATTTTATCAAACATTCGTCCTTGTTCCATCAACACTTGTTTCACCATTTTAAAGTCCTGATGAAGGTTCATTAAAACTGAAATCTTTTAACGTCGACTTTCCTTCGTAATAAATATATCATTTTTGGATCACTTTGTTTTTTTAAATTTCTCCAAAGTAAACAATATAAATCAACAAAATATAACAAGTTATTTTTAGAGTTAATGCTAACTTACCAAATAGTTTGTTAAAAAAACGAGGATTAAATACATTTCATTTCTTAAATAAAAAAACAAAACAAAATAAAACAAAATAAAAAAAACAGTTACTTAACCGACCCAAAATAAAGAAAACCTCAAAATATGGCTACAAGAAAGAACATTATAGACAATTCAATTAGACAATGAGGAAATTTATATATACTACGAAGATTTTAAAATGAAAGAATCATTCTTTTGTTTTATTTTATGAATGATTTTCCAAAGACGAAGACAAAATTTTGAAAGTTAGTTGAAGGGCCTCATGAAAGGGCCTTGAGGGTTGCGGGTTGTGCGGACCCTGGGTTTATGTTTACGAAATCCTCAATTTACGGAATTAGTTTTTGGAGCGAAATGTTGCTTGTCGTCCTTTCCAGGATGTTTCAATTTGAAATTTACAATATTTTTACTCTTGTAGAAGTTACCATTTAATTTTTTGCACAAAAATTACATCATCAAATTTTGGTACATATGTTAATCACAATAAATAATGAATCGTTTAAAAAATATATTGATTTGAATGGGCTTCATCAAAACAAATGGTTATACGTAACTCACTACATTCAAGGATTGATCTGAGATATTATTTTTCTATTACGCCAAGGAATACACGTAATAAGTAAAGTTAACCTTGTCTTTCACAAGATTACAACATCCACTACACAGTAGTGTTGGATTGCAGGGCTACCTCGTTAATCATTACCCAACGGCGAGGCTTCTCTCTCTCTCTCTCTCTCTCTCTATCTATCTATCTATCTATCTATCTAACTATCTTAGTCTTTTTATATCAGAAAAGTCTCTACTACTGAATTTCAAGATGGGCAGACGCTTGTCACGAGGGAGACTGAAGTTACACGATTTGAATAGAAAAGTCGATAATCAATTTGCCTTCGATTCTGGCTGCCTTTTCTTGAGTTCAATAAAAGATCAGTTTTTGTACGAACTAAACAGTCTCCCCACTACTCTCTCTCTCTCTCTCTCTCTCTCTCTCTCTCTCTCTCACACAGTTGAAACTAATTTTCTTTTTCTTATCTATCTATCTATCTTCATATTTATCTATGCGAATATATACAAATATATATCTATACGAGTATGTACGAATATATATATATATATATATATATATATATATATATATATATATATATATATTTATATATATACTTTTGTATGCTCCTTATTTAACCGAAATACATCATTCTACATTAGCAAGCGAGATACTAAGACATACATTATTTAGAGACTACCCAGAAGGCCTCAGTTACTGATGAGTGCGCATGTGTGTGAAGATGAACGCCGAAGTCAAATTAGAATGTGTCGTGACATTATTCCTCGAGCAACACTGATAGATTCATTTCTGGCTACCCCGAACGCCAAGCGTACATCTCGTCTGCGTATTCCCGGTCCTATCACTTCAGTGTTTTGCCGTACAGTTTAATGTGCTCTTCAATTAAATCTAGTCTCTGGACTGGGGCGAACAGTGCTGGACAAGAAACTGTAATGAAAGTCGCCATTTTCCAAGCAGAGGATTTAACGTATACTTACGTGGTGGATTTTATTGTTAATATTGATTCGAATAATGGCGAACCGATGTCGTTTGATGACTCCACTGCCCAAAATACAGACTAATCATGCGTAAAAATCCACCAAATAATTTAAACGTAATTTTCAAATTTCTTTGAAAACTTATTTGACTCACGGGACCTTTTTAACTTTCACAAATTTGAATTCTTCAAGGGAAAAAGTTTGGCTCTTATCGAGAGTGGGTCTCTAACGATTAATGATAAGAGTGGGTCTCTAACGATTAATGATAAGAGTGGGTCTCTAACGATTAATGACGAGAAGCCATTTTGCTGCAAGACCTAAAAAATCAGAATTTAAATATCTAAGCATCACAAGTAAAAGTTACCAAATTATTTGTCATACTAAAATAATTTTTCACCTTTAACTAAAGACTACTAGTCTGATTTAGATGTGGCATTATTTCTTAGGACGAAGAATACAGACAACGACATATGGGACTACAGTGTAATTATGATACTAAATATTCTGAAAGAATTTATTTTTTGTACCAGACTTGAACAATATATGTGGGACTTCAAGATTACATTTAATAAAATATACCTAAATATTAATTCAGACAAAGACATTTGAGACTACTATAGAGATAGGAGTCAGCCGGGTCGCACCGGTTCGTAGGAACCTATTCTCCAAGTTTATTAATCCTGACAACTAGTAGTTTTATCTAAATAAGGGGTTCTCAATCTTTTATTCATTTAGAAATTTTTTAAAGTTGGGAAAATTACAAAATATATGATTTCACTTGCTAGACTATATAGCATGTGGCAACTGAACGATCAACATTTGTGCGTATATCAGGTCAGCTAGCATGATTTACTGCGTGAAACTGTGGTAGTGAAAGAACATATTATTAGTGAGACTTGCAGTGAGAGAACCTGTTGTTAGTGAGACTTGTAGTGAGAGAACATGTTATCATATATATATATATATATATATATATATATATATATTTACTAATCAATTATCTACCAGTATCCACGGTACCAGAAAAAAACAAAAAAACCCTGGCCAGGAACAAGAGATAAAAATAAAAATATCTCGAATCCCGGTCTAGAGGAAAAAGAAAAAGTTTTTTGGGTAAAAAAGAAAGAAAAGACCAACCTCGTCCTACTCCTTGAAAAAAATCAAGGGGTACTAAGTCAGTGGCCAAAAGAAAACCAAAAAACCCTCCGCGAATACTGCAATGCTATAATTACTAAAGTGCTCAACATTAACCAATGGAGCCAATTATAGAATTAACTTAATTCGCTAGTCGAAAATCTTCTACTAAAGTTTCACCTTAACGGATCATCAGGAAGTTTCGCCTCCTTCCTGATGATCCGTTAAGGTGAAACTTTAGTAGAAGATTTTCGACTAGCGATTTAAGTTAATTCTATATATATATATATATATATATATATATATATATTTATATATCGACAAATGTTCATAATTCTACTCCAACATACAACACTTACCAACTTACTATCACTCTAAATAATAAGACCGGGGGCACCCCCACAACTACACAAAAAATGTAAATATGAAAATACTATGAACGCGATTTCCTTACCTCTAAACATAGAATAAACCTAGATGAGTTGAAATGCTGTTATCAATCAATCAATCAATCAATCATAAACAGAAAGTTGTTTTAAGTCAGAGTATTTGAAGTGCATTGCTCTAATAAAAATTTCTCTATGATGTGCTGTTTTTGCAGGGTTATTGTTATGTACATACAAGCATACCGAGACTTTTGGTGAGATATTGATAAATAGATTTTGTAATTCACAGAGGAAATAGCTTTCACTTATTTATTGACTTTACCAACATAAAATTGTCAATTTTTTGTTGTTTTTGCCGAGAAAACTATGTGTATGTAATAACCAGTGGCCACCCACTCAGCTCAGCTTTTATCCCCTGAAGCATAATATTGCACCCACTGAATATAAATATAAGATATGTTCTAAAATAAATATTGAGACTTTATTCGTTTTTATTTCCATAAAAGTAGTTATTTGCTAAGCTCAGCTTAGTTTGGCACAAAGCTAGAAGTACAGGACACCCAGTGATCATCCAATTCTCTAACAATTGTCTATTAACGTAGCTTGTTAATCATTACATCACATGACATTTCCAGCTATGGAACAAGTTTAGCTTAGTTTGATACACAGCTAGAAGTAGAGGATACCCAGTGAGAATCCAATTCACTGACAATGGTCAAATAACTTAGCTTGTTAACCATTACATCAACTGACGTTTGCAGTTACTGAGCAAGTTTAGCTTAGTTTGGCACAAAGCTAGAAGTTCGGGACACCAAGTGAGAATCCAATTCACTGACAATGGTCTATTAACTTAGCTTGTTAACCATTACATCACATGACGTTTCCAACTATTGAACAAGTTTAGCTTAGTTTGGCACAAAGCTAGAAGCAACGAGTAACCTGTGGCAATCTACCCCACAAACAATGGTCTGTTAGCCTCGCTTTTTAACCACTACATCTGTAAAATACACCGACAGCTTCTCTACAGAGGGGTAAGGCCCCTCCCACCAAAGAGAGTCCTAGATATGGCACTAAACAACCTGATGGTGAGGTTCCATTAATGCTGGAGCTTTGGGGAATGCGAAGTACTCCTTCATTGCTATTGGTCCCAGGTCCATTCCGGTCCGGCGTGGGAGCACCTAATAGGGTCCTATCTATGGGTCGAATAGAACTAAACTGCGTACTTATGCTAAACTGAATTACTTGAAACAGAAGTTTTGACATTTTTAACTATGAACTTATGTTAAACTGAATTGTTTGAAATGGAACTGTTTTGTAAGTTATACTGAATTGTTTGAAATGGAACTGTTTTTGACATTGAAATTGTATTTGCGTTGAACTGAATTGTTTGAAATATAACTGTTTTGACATTTAACTGTGTGTAAACAAAAACTATACTTATACAAAACTGAATTGATTGAGATAGAACTGTTTGACGAAAGTGAATAGCTTGAAATGGAAATATTTTTGACAGTTAAAATGTGTACAATTAAACTGAGATGAACTATTTGAAATAGAATTGTTTATTTGTATAAAAATGAATTTGGAATTAAATAACTTACAAAAGTTGATATGCAATAAAACACAATCAAACAAACAAACAAACATAAAATTGCATCTGGTACTAAGGCTTCAATTCTGGAGCTCAGAGGAGCGTGGGGTATCCACTCATTGCCATTACTCCCATTTCCACTCAGTCCATGAGATGTAGTACCTGTTAAGGTCCCATTCATGGGTCGAAATAGATCTGTTTGAAAATTATCTGTATTGGATTAGAATACGTGAAATCATAAAACTGTATGCATGCAAATTATTATTAGATGGAATTATGAATGTTAGATAGGAATTCTTGATACGATATAACTGGGTGTAAATTTATTTGTTTTAAAAACAGTTACAGGAAATTATAATTGTTTACTAAAGATTATTATCATTAGTCACTTGGTTATCATCTAATTCCTGGCATATTATTGGTGTTGGATAGAAATAGCGGAAACCGTGGTTAAAGTATTGGACTATGGCCACAAAGTAACCGAGTTCAAACTCTGTTCGTGTTATTACGTTCATTTTTGGATTGATAAACTTGGGGAAGGTATGTATTAGAACATTGATTCTTTCTGGAATCTGATGCTCAAATTTGTGAGAAAGTTTTTTTGTTTAAAAAAAAAGGAACAAACCGCCAAAACTCTGCCTTAGTATTCTAGTCAGACAGAGAAGAGGGTACTTTGGGTAGTGTAATGGTTAACAAGCTAAGCTATAAATATAACAAACATTCATTTATCTATCAAGAAGATAATATCAGCAATGACAAACGTATTTAAAACCAATTCCATTCATGTCTGGAAGCATCTATGATTCCAAGAAAAAGTATTCTGACATTAAGAAACTGACATTATTAGAGAAGTCAATTATCACAGGGTATTATACATCTGGCCAGGTGCCAGAACTAATTTAATATGTTTTGTTGTATTTTAATATGTTGTTGTTATTTAATATGTTTTGTTGTATTACAACTTATCGGTGTTGCTAGACATGCAAGATGCTTCTAGCTGGGATCAAAACCTGGCTAAATTCATATCAGCCTAATCTATCTATCTATCTATCTATCTATCTATATATATATATATATATATATATATATATATATATATATATATATATATACAAGTATTGCTAAGATTACAATCAGACATTTATAAATGGATCAAATTTCGGCATTGAATAATCCATAAACAATTGATATGCCTGTCGTTGAACAAATAAACTAAAACAAATCATTCTCGTCGTTAAATGTGAGTTCTCGCTTTATTCAGATCATGAAGTGAACCATCGATCAAAACGAGGGATCATCTTCCAGTGTATAGCAGGTATATTCATTGATTTCTTGAATTTATTTATTCATTTATTCCATTTTTTTAACATTTGAAATTCGAAATATTATTTTTATGAATGATTTGTTTTCCATATCTATGAAACGATCAATCTGGAAGAATTCACAAATCAGGTAATCTGTATTTTCCCGGCTCCAAAAACTTAATGGCCATCTGCAATCATCGGCAATAAAAACAGATTTTATACTCATTCAAATTCTTATGAACTGTACAAGGCTCCTTGAGTGGTGTAATAATTAGCAAACTTGACTAGCAAAGTATTACGAGGTAATTCGAGTCTCACTGGGGGCCCCATTCATACGGCCTTGAGCTACATCTGAACAAAAAGCTTAGTAAATGACTTTATATCGCATTCGGACTTGGTGGGAAGTCAGTTATATACCCATATGAACTGTACTTTCTATGGATTCGAAGATAATGGAATTCCAGAGATTTCTAATATTACCTAAATTTTTTATGTATTTACCAAAACCCTCCGCTGCCTGCAGAATGTGACACTTGGTCAATTTTTAAGCGGAGTAGGCTAGTTTGAATGCAGATTTTACTTCACCTAGATTGATAACTGTACCAAGGCTGAAGTACCCAGTCTGTCTTATTTACCTAGAGCTGCCGGGAAGAATTGATAGATTCATATCAATACCATCACACTTGCACGAAGTCAAAAGTAAGCAGCTTCGTCAAGGTTCGGTTTGTTTTCCATTGCTTTGGTTTTATGTATGTCAATCATTGTAGGTTATCGTATGATAAATCCTCTTTATACATATATATCAAATATGTAGGATTTGGTTTGGTTGGGTTTTATGGAATATCGACCATTGTAGGTTATTTAATGCCAGATACTGTTTATTTATATATGTTAGATGTATATGATTTTGTTTGGTTTGGTTTTATGACATATCAACCATTGTAGAGTATTTAATTCCAAACCATCCTTATATATCAAATATATAAGATTTAGTTTAGTTGGGTTTTATGGCATATCAACTATTGTAAGTCATTTAATGCCAAATCCTCTTTATACATATATATTGAATATATATGATTTGGTTTAGTTGGGTTTTATGGCATATCAACAATTGTAGGTAAATGACCTACAATTGTATGCCAAATCCTCTTTATACATATATATTGAATTTGTATGATTTGGCTTGGTTTGGTTTTATAGCATATCAACTATTGTTGGTTATTTAATGCCAAATCCTCTTCATACATATTGTTAATATATAGGATTTGTAAACACATGTTGTAGATACCCACAGTTAAGGGATCCAACACTTCTATTTCTAACAATTCAATTTAGCATGAGTCAACAAAGTAAAATGGTTCGAAGTATCACTAACGATTCAATTAAATATCAGTCATTTGTTTACACATAGTTAAATGATTCAAACAATTCAATTTACCATTAGTTCTTTGTTTCCACTCAATTTAAATGTCAAACAATTCTATTTGACCCATAAATAGGACCCTCTCAAGTGTTACAACTCTAGGACCTGGGAGCGATGGCAGTGAAGGGGTACGCTGCATTCCTCAAAGCTCCAGTATTACTGGAGCTCCCCATCAGATTGTTTGATGTCATAAACAGGAAACTCGTTGGTGGGTGGGTGGATGGGGGTCTTATCCCTCTGCAGAGTTGCAGTCGGTGTATTCTACATTCCCAGCTGACTGGGCTTTTTTTTCTTCGGCGATAACCGTTACACCAAGTGCGCCTCCTATCTGATTCTTTGTTATAATATTATCGGGCAGAAATGTTCTATTCCCTGTGTAGTATCGACACGATGTATTCATCTCGATGGATATCGGTGAAATATGGAATGCAAAATAATATATGCATCGGAACATGAATGCTTCTAGTAGTTTCAGAAATAAAACAAAAACATGTTTTTCTTCACGCCGGCGCAGAACCACCTTAAACGAATATGTAATGGTTTTAAAGTGTCAAATATAAATATATGAATAGGAAGTTAATAGAAATGACACCATTAATATTTTATATACATCTGAAACAGAAGACATATTTGTTTCCCTTTCTAGTTTACTATACCTGTCTTTACGTAGGTACTGAATATATAATGTACAACTGTCTTTTTACCCAGTAAATTATGGGTTTAACTTCGTATCATGTTCAAGTTCATCTAAAGTTACCAGTGATTGATGTAACTCATGTAATTTGGATTTTCGTACTTCAAACATGTTTTCTGTTAGCGTAAACGTAAAATCAACCCATCTGATCGTTTTAGGCCTGTATACTGCGAATTGCAAATGGCCACCACCATGGCTAATATTTGATTACGTTTCGACTCTGAGCATCTTATCAACTGCATACAAACAAGGGGATAATAAAATAAAATAAAATAGCCTATCAAAAATGCAAGTATGGCAAGTCAATAGCTCGCATGCCCAAAGTAAAAAGCAAAAACATTTTATTTGCGCACAGGAAATGATTTTTTCGTTAATAATTTGAAAAAAAGTAGAAGAAAATACCACCTTTGATAATTGTCTCGTATGATTTAAAGAAAATAGTTATCATATAGGGTGTTTCAGAAAAATTGATATTCTTTCGTCATCTAATAACTTGACCAATTCTCTGATCTTAAATTTTAACAGCAGGTGTAGAAACAACTCAAAACTCAATATTCAATGCTTTGTTTTTTCTTTTCGGGTATAGAAATACCAATCACTGGAAAAGAAAAGGCGTTTAAACTTTAAACATAGAATATTTAATTATTTCTACGCATGTTAAAATTTGAGGTAATTTGCACGAGAATTGGTACAGTTATTAGATTACGAAAGGATATCAATTTTTCTGAAACATTCTGTATATTTCTAATATGAATTCCTATAATCACCCTGTATTTTGAACGTGCTATTTTTACTACATTTCTCGCTTTACTTTGTAGGAGGAAAGACCTGTGTTTGGTATTTATATTTCTCCACAACTGTTTTGCTGTTTAGTTTAAAGGTTTAGTATTCCCCACAATATTATGTTTTCCCACAAGTTTAATGTTGGGGTTTGAATAAAAGTAGAATTGGCATAGTATAGACACATATTATAGGCACATGGATAAAGTGGTAAATGAAGGAAGTCAATGAAACAAATGCGTGAAGATATGAAACAAATAAAAGTTGTAAAACGGCGCGGACAAAATGAACATTTAAAACAAGGCGACGAACAAAAACAAATTTATATACTATAATAACAAAACTTACATTAATACATAAAAACATTACTAACTCTACTAACATAATAATAGTGTGTATATATGTGTGTGTGTGTGTGTGTGTGTGTGTGTGTGTAACACAACTAAGCTACAAAAAGAATTGCAAATTTAAAATGTCCTTTTTCTATGGTTTGAAACAGGCAGTTTCTCAGAGACGGGAAAGCGTCTCATAGTCCTTGTATATATGAATGTCTACGAGGCCCATTCATGGTGTTGCTGCTGTGGAGAAATTTGGTAAAAGAGAAAGAGGGTGCTTGAAGACGACGTATTTATAGAAAATACGCATCTTGTAAGTGGCTCAAAGACGCAGGACTTGAATTTACGCACGCCGACGTAGTTGTAAGCATATTACGTGGTCCTCCTGGCCAATGGTTTCCCGAGACTGAACATTGAGCGTCCGCCATCTTTGTGGGAACAAGTGGCATACCACCTAAAATAATTTATAGGAGTGTAAAGTCCTATAACTTATTAAAATTTACCGATTATAAAACTTCGGTTACAATCAATGAAATTATCACTAAAAAGGTGTCCAGGTGTATATTTTTCTAAACTTGACCTTTCTAAAATATTCAAAGCAAAATAATCCTATAGAACTTTCCCTGTGATACTATTATACGGGCTTAGCTCGATGTGAGTATATGTATGTGTATGTATGTACGTGCGGATATATATGTGTATGGGTGTGAGTTGACCATATATGTGCGTTTGTATGTGTATGTGTGTATCCATGTAGGGGCTAAGACATATTTGCGTGGGATAAAGTGCAGATGATCTGATAAAAGTGGACCGTGACTTAAATTTTATTGTCGCTTCGTTGAGGTTTCCCTGGAGATTTGTGTCTGCCATTATTTTTTATGTCCTGCCTATGGGTGGCCAAAAATCCGGAAATAGGAAAATTCACCTCTGATTATATACAGTGGGGTCAGTTGGAAGGATAAGAGAACAGACACGAACAGTATAGTAAGAAGAACAAACGCAGAGGGTCAGCCAGTGAGACGTGGGCGTGGTGACGTAAGAACCAAAGATCTAGCTGCCAGCTTTAGTTATGAGTTAAGGAAATTTTCGCCAGCCAATCTGAGGACTTGAAAACCGTCATTTTTTTTTTTGCAAAGTGTCACACACAAACCTCCTTCTCCCTAAATAACATTTATTCATTTTTTGTTGTTGTTGTTGTTTTCGCTTTCTTCTTTCTTTTAGGAACCGACTCGGACTCATGCATTTTGACTCGACCTATTTAGAAAGACGACAGAACGAGGGGTCAGATGATCATGCGGCTGGAGATGCCTGGCCCAATTCATATTCTCATATCAGAACTTAGTTTTAAAAAAAAGTAAATGATCTTGATCTTTTCTTTTTAAATCGGAGTGTCTTGTTTACAGGTAAACATTTTCACATTGTATATTAAAAAAGATTGCAAGAAAACAAACTTCTTAAAAATGCTCCAAGTATTTTTCTTTATTCTAATGTGAAATACAAATATAATTAAGCTGATAATCTGCTGCTAAAAACGTTGCTATAGGCACGAGAAAGAATTTATTTTAGAAGATTATCGCTTATATGACCACAAGCTCTTAAAAAAAATTCGCCACCCCAGATATAATGGAATACCGTAAAAAATATAATAAAAATAATACTTATTTCATATGAAACGGGACAGTTTATTGGCTTTTGCTATCTAGCTTATCATATTTACCAACCCCTCCGCTCGGGCAGGATATGACACAAGGTCAATTTCTAAGCGGAGTTTAACAGGTTTGAATTCTATCTAGCTTATGCCCAATTAGTGTTTCAAATGCGTGTGATATTCCACTTTCTAATTACTGGTTAAAATTTGGTCTTTAAAGTCATGTCGTAGTATCGTTGAATCTTTGTACACAGTTTGTTCTATTTGACCGATAGATCCTATTTAACTAACCCCTCCACTCATTCATACCTTTCCCAAGGGTATTAGTGCTATGTGAAATGCAATCAGTCTTGTCCAGGAATTGAACTCGGATCACCGTGTCCTTATCCCGTGACGATAACCATTACACCACGGGCACCTCCACAAAAACAATAAACAGCTAATGAATATACGTTTTTGCAGTTCCACCAACACTGGTGTGCCCATGTGTAGGAATCCAAATATGAACGTCGCTTACTTCTTTAGCAGTGCTCAGCATATCTTGTTCATTTTTCTCGGATGGTTTGCGAGATTTTGCGGTTTTGTATGCTGCTGCTTCCTGGATTTGTTGAATGCCACACGCAGCATCTTCGTATAGCGGCCATCTAACTTAGAGGAAAAGTTAGATGGAAGCTACATGAGGCTGCTGCGTGCTGCTTTTAACAAATTTCGATAGATAGCATGAATCCGAGTCGGTTCCTGAAATAAAGAACGAAGCGAAAAAAAAAAAAAAATGAATAAATCTTGTTTAAAAAGAGAAGTAGGTTTGTGTGTGACACTTCACAAAAAAATGACGATTTTCGAGTCCTCACTTTGGGTGGCGAAAACTAAAAACTAAAGCTGACTGCTGTATCATCGGGTCTTAAGTCACTCCCCATGTCTCTCTGGCTGACTCTCTGCGTCTGTCCCCTTCTGTTCTTACTATACTCTCGTTTTCTGACTGTCCTGTTCGTGTCTGTCCTCTTGCTTTGTTCTTCTTACTATGCTGTTCGTGTCTGTTCTTTATCCATCCTACTGACCCTCCTGTATATAATCAGAGGTGACTTTTCCTATTTCCGGATATTCGATAGATTCCAAGTGGTCTAACCGTACAATAGTACTGACACGGCTTTTACTTGGAAGAATTCAGTTATATAACAACATTAAGAAGCTACGAACTATGCGTATGATTTGACAGGAATATTATTAACAAACTGTCTTCTGCTTTTAGTCGGCGATCGTGTTGTATAGCCACACAGAAATATAAGCAGAAATATAATCAAACATAATATATGAACTTCAATGAACGAACGAACACACTTCTTTATAAAAATATATCTCTCACACTTTATTCTCGAAAGGGTGATTTTTCTTGTGTGTGAGAGGTGAGTTGGAGACGGAGACAAACTGCTATATTCACCCAAGTTCTTCTGACCATAGCAGCACTTCTTCCTCATCTTGGCTGGGGTTGCTTAACCGTGGGTCACTGAGGACCCAAAGCCCTCTGTCTGTCGCTGGCTCTCACTGCGGCATCTTGTCTCCTACTAACTCGAACCGCCCCGGGCACCTGGTTATTTTATTGTCTCACGTTCACCTGCTTCCGCTGTTCTTCCGCTTATTTACACCGGTGCATCTCTTGATTGACGGCTCGGTCGAGGGTCAATATATAACAATCGTATTCACGCAACCCCAAATTCGAAGATCAAAAAGTATCGCTTGAAAGACTGTAGCATAACCAAAATACGAATATGTAAAATATTCGGATGCAGAGAAATCCCGAAACACAGACGACTTTCTTTAGTTTAGGTACGAAACGTTTATTAACTTCTTGAATTTAGTTTTTCGACACTAGGAGAGAGAGACACAATTTTTACTATGCTGACTGTTCCATCTGACCCAACAAACGCGCCGCGCATCCCGTAGCTCCCCCCGTTGGACTGCCCTCGTCCAGGTTCAAATCTCAAATCCTCGCCCAGAGTTCAATCTCAACTGGCCTCGCCCAGAGTCAAATCTCAACTGACTGCTTTTTTCAAAAATCACCAAAATTCCCAGCCCATCACTTCCGGGCATGACGTCATTCACACCCCAGTCCCATTTCTTATCTGGGGTTTTTATTATGACATTTGTGATTGTCACATCCTCTGCGCGCAAGCGTGAACACCTGCACTAAGAATAGTTCAAAGCCTAACCAAACCGAATGATAAAATATAATTAACGAAAAATCATTCTGCATTTATATAACATGACATCTCAAACTTATGTGGCATTTCCAGAGACACAAATATATTATTTGAATAAAGTATCTCGTGTGACGCTGAGGTGTCTCGAAGAAAGATAACAAAGACGAGATCAAGCAGTCCAGTCAGCTGTGGGAGAGGGCAGAATACACCGACTACATCTTTGCAGAGATGTAAGACCCCACTAATGAATGTGCTAGATATGACATTAAACTACCCAGCCCAGTCGGCTGGAGCTGTAGAATACACCGATTGCATCTTTGCAGAGATGTAAGACCCCACTAATGAATGTGCTAGATATGACATTAAACTATCCAGCCCTGTTGGCTGGGGCTGTAGAATACACCAACTGCATCTTTGCACAAAGAGTGTCCTGATATATGACATTAAAACATCTGATGTCGAGGGTCCAGTCTTGGAGATTCGGGGAATGTGGAGTAGCCATTCATTGCCATTGCTCCCAGGTCCATTCTGATCCGGAGTGGTAGCACCTGATAGGTTCCTATCTATGGGTCAAATAGAACATATGTGTGCAAACAAATAACTGATGTTCAATTGTAAATGTTATATAGCAACACTTGGAAACATTTAACTGTATGCAAAAAAAAGAGCCCAGACTCGTTTATGAATGTTATCAATAAAATGTATTTACAAATCATGTATATATTCGATATATATGCATAAGACTTGGCATTAAATTACCTACAATAGTTGATATGCCATAAAACCAAACCAAACTAAACGAGATCAAGGGATGACGACGAGTTCATAACAAGAATGGAAAAAGCTACATCCTTGGTCACAAAAAAAAATACTTGCTTTATAATCTTTGTTGCAGCCTGCCTATGAAACCGGTCTAAAAAAAAACAAGGACGAGAAGTGGTATTCTCGAATCGATGAAGGAAACATAATGTTTGACAAATAGGGAATGCAGTTTAGGTCATAACTTGTCACTCTGTTAGTAGCTAACAGCCTGACCCTTTAAAAAAATCCACGTCTCTCGTGTGCGTCCGTTTATTGCAGTTTCCACTAGAGTTCTAGAAATTGACCCTTTGTTGTCGGTCACACAGTAGGGCACCAGCTCCACTTGTTTAAATACTGCTTTCAGCAGAGTCCGCAAAGATTCAAGTTACTTCATGTTCATAGAAATTATACGGAAATTATTAGCAATTACTAGTTATCTCTAAGTTCCAAGGGTTCTTTCCTAATTATTCCTATTATTTTTTAGGAAAATAAAATAAACAACTATTAGCAATTAATAAAACTGGAGTTATTTCTCTGGGAAACACTTTTTTGTTTTATTCTTCAAGTTAGAATATTTTAACCATATTTTCCACCAAAAATTGCATTTGTGTTCTCGTAGAAGCCAATGCATTCTGTTGCACGAAGGCTGTTTTGAACAAATTTGGAAGCAACACTCGACAAAGTAGCAATTGTGCAGTCCTTACAAACCGGCAAAGTAAGACGAACAAGACATGTGGAGCATTATTGGAGATGTAAGGACGAACTCAACAGAGACGATCTCTTAGGAACTCTTACGTATGGACGCGCCAGGACACCTGTGGTGATGTAATAGTTAGCAAGCTAGATTAGCCAACCTACACGAGTGAGTTTGATTCTCATTGGGTGCCCTATTCAAATGGCCTTGTGCCATATCTAAATAGAAAAAGCTTAGCAAATTACTACCTATGAACGCGCCATTGTTGGCTGATTAGCAAATTCTTACAGATATCAGCTATGTGCGGACACTGGATGCAGTCCTGAAGATCTACCAGGAGCGATGGATGATAGGGACGGAGAGAGAGAGAGAGAGAGAGGTGGGTGGAGGGTCAGGGAACTTCATGCTTGCGTAACTTGATAATGAGGATTTTACCGTCAGCGGTAATGATGATAATGATTATTTTAATTGTAAGCGTAACTTGATGATCGTGAAGTACTAGAGTGTGTCAAAATTTTCGCAATATTTTTGTACCGTAAAGTAAAAATCGGCTGCTCCGGGTGCTTTTGTCGGGGCCATGAAGGAAACAAACCATAGCGGTCTGTAAGATACAAAACTCGCCTGATACTCTCTGAGAACTAATCCTATTTACCAACCCCTCCGCTCGGGCAGGATATGACACAAGGTCAATTTTTAAGCGGAGTTTAACGGGCTTGAATTCAGAGTTTTCCTTCTCCTAGACTAGTTGCCTCACCAAGGCTGAAGAACCCAGTCTGTCCTACTATTTACCCATGACTGGAGGGAGAATAATTGGATTCATACCTTTCTCAAGGGTATTAGTGCTATGTGAAATGCAATCATTCTCGTCCAGGATTTGAACTCGAGTCGCCGTGTCCATTTTCTACGACGATAACCATTACACCACGGGCACCTCCTCTCTGAGAACTAATAGCCTGATTTGCTTTTAAAGCTTCGAACAAGACCTCGGAATTCACGCTTTTAGGCCTGATCGTTGAGTTTATTGCAGCCCGAGCGAAATTCTTTGAACCATCTGTCTACTGTATGATAATCAAATGCGCCTTTACCTTTCGCACAACAAATGTTTTGGGTTGCTTCCACGGTGATATGGTCCAGTTCAAACTCGTAAAGCATAAGTTTCTGAATTAGACGACGTTGCACATTCATTTGGGTGGCTTTTAAATGACACAGGAAGTGAAGCGATGCACAAGGTGTCAGTGCACCAAGTACCACAATACTACAAACCACAGTGAATGCCTTTTACAGCTGAGGGGTTGTCCTCGTCGTGTAATGATTAAAGCATTGGACTATGAAATCATAGTAAGCGAGTTTGAACTCCCGTCGGCGCAATTACGTTCAGTTTCAGACAAATACCCTTGGGAAAGGTATGAACCCCTGTATACTCCCAACAATGGGTTAAATAGTACCACTACTGTTCTTCTTGAAGGATGGCTTTGGCATTAGATAAACTATGAAGGTTGATATGCCATTAAAACAAAGAAACAATTTTACAACTGAAACTGCTTTGGTCACGTGATGTACGCGCCGCAAATCAGCTCGCCCTACGAAAATATTGCAAAACATTTGAATCACTCAAGTACTTGTATATATTTACCCAACCTTCCCACCATGAACACGATGTGATACTTGGTCATTTTTTAAGCCGAGTATAGCTGCTTTGAATTCAGAGTTTTCCTTCTCTTAGACTGGTCGCCTAAGCAAAACTAAAGAGCCAGTCTGCCCTACTATTTTGCCATAGCTAAAAGAACAGATGGATTCATGGCTTTTTGCAATGGCATTTGTGAAAAGCGAACAGCCTCGTCTACGATTTGAACTCAGGTCGCTGATTTCAATTCCTACGACGATAGCCGTTACGCTAAGTGCGCCTCCAAATTCCTTGGAAGACTCTTTCGAGTAACAAAATTGCGAGATTAAAAATTTCTTTGGTAGAAATATTTGTTCCTATTGATGAGCTCAAAACATTATGGTGACACTTAGAAATTTCTTGAATAAAAATACGCTAAAGAACATACCGGTATATACACAGTGATAAAAACAACCAAAATGAGGATAAGTTCGAATGATTCCTGGAATGATGAAAACAATTGATCCTCAAATTTAAGACCAGAAAAACGTCTCATGTTTAAAGTGAGAAAAATACCAGTTAGAAATATTTGTATCGTTTTCTTTTTTACCAAACTAGATGAGTAAACATTTTTTAAAGAGGACAAAAGAAGAAAATAAAACTAGGGTTTTTTTGTCATTGATTCATCGTTCATGAGTGAGTAATGTTTTATTAGCTAGCTGAGTATGCTGTTTTAAAGATGCTAATCAAATCAAGAAAAAGCACCTGCATCGTATTCAGCAAGTTGATGAGGATCAGAACGATCATATTTCTAAAATAAATAAATTAATCCGAGAAATGTTTTACTCGAGATTATAGAAAATAGCAGAGAAAGGAATTTTAAGATTGTTCTATATTCTCTTTAGCTCAACCCAGAAATCGTATTTCTATTCATTTCCAATTGGTTTTTAAAATTTGAAGTTATAACAATTGCTTGATTCTAAAGGCATGCTAACCCGTCTAGGATTATCTTATGTCTGAAGGTGTTACATACCCATGATACGGATATGCGTGAAATGTACATAGCCAGATATGAATACGTGAAATAGACATATTCATACCGGTACGCAAAACGTTCACAATGTCCATAACGCACATAGATAACATAGGAATCCCGAAACACGAAAAACTTTACGACTTCTTAGTTCAGGTACAAAACTTTTTATTACCTTTGAGTTAAAAGGTTTTTCGACATGAGGAAGAGAGAGGCACAATCTTTCTATGACGACCTTTCTATCTGCCCAAACCACTTGCGATACCTGCCCCAAGGCCTCGGCGAGCAAGCGATAGTCGACCTTCTTCTTTCGAGGCAGGAACTCAGCTCCGCTGACTTTTCTCAAATTCTCAGAAATCCTCCGCGCACGCTTCCGGTGCGTGACGTCATTCGCACTCCCTAGCCCCGTTTCCCATCTGGGGTTTCTACTGTAATATCTCTGAATGACACGTCCGCTCCGCGTGCGCGTGAACACCTGCGCTCATGTTGCACTTAAGTAACCCATGTGCTAAACGAAAGGTTCTCAGCCTTACTAAACCGAAAGGCAAGATATATAAAACGAAATCCCTCGGCAATTATTTTACAAAGGTTAGGGAATCACATTCATTGTACATTTATATTTACATTTTTGTGTAGTAGTTTCTTAAGTGCGTTTTGCACAAAGTTATATATCAAATATTCCTATTTAATATTTATAATTTGCATACAGTTGTATGGTTTCAAGTATTCCTATCTACTTTTAAAACCATGCGAAAGGCTCCCGCCTTGGAGATTTGGGAAATGTGGAGTACCCTTTCATTGCCATTGTTTCTCGGTCCACTCTGGCTCTGAGTAGTAGCACCTGGTAGGTTCCTAGCTATGGGTCAAATAGAACAACCCGTGTATGCAAACAAATGACTGATGTCAAATGTTGACTTTTATATAGCAATACTTGAAACCATTTAACTGTGTTCAAAAAAGAAAGATAACCTACAATAATTGATATGCCATAAAACCAAACCAAAACAAATCTCTCCTTCTCTCTCTCTCTCTCTCTCTCTCTCTCTCGCTATATATATATGAAGGTTGGTTTAAAAACTCATAGGCTGACCCAGGTACCCACATAGAATGTGACCAAATAAAGTTTATTTTTCAACATAGTCCACCTTGCAGTTAACACTTTTCTTCCATCGATGTTGTAGTGTTTGGATCTCATTAGTAAAAAAAATTTACAACAGCAGATATGACGTCAACATATGAACTTTTCAGCCTTATGAACCTTTCAGCTCACCCACCTATATATATATATATATATATGCAGAGAGAGAGAGAGAGAGAGAGAGAGAGGGGGGGGAGAGTGGTTGATCTAATTTGGTCTATCATTCATATTCAAGGTAAGACAACTCTAAAAGCATCTGTTATTTTTGTTATTGTTGTTGAAGATTTACTGAAAGACTTAAATCGAAGTCAATTCGGAGTTGAGAAAACAATTGACTTCAAGCAAAATTATTTGTAAGCGCAAAGATCAAGCTAGTTAGAGTGAAGAGTAATATCGCCTGCAGTAGACGAACAGAAAATTCCCACTTGGACAAAGTCCAGTTATTTAATTGATCCCACTGTCAAACACATCGTGATCGAATCAACTGCTGCTGACAACCATCCCGAGCCACAGATCATCTCGATTATCAAAAGTTATTTATTCTCACATTTTCGATTGCAGGTTTCCGCAACGACTTAAACAGTATGCATACTGAATGGTTTGTTTTGTTTTGTTTTGTTTTATGGCATATCAACCCTTGCCAGTTATATAATGCCAAATCCAGTTAGCACATAGACACAGACACGCATATATATATGATATATAAGTTTGTAGGTAGCACAATTTTAAAATGAGCCAGAAGACATTTGTTTGCACATAGTTGAATGATTATAAATTATGCTATTGTTAACTCTATTGATAAATATTCCTATCTAATTTAATACAAATCACTTGTTTGCCCACAGTCAAATGGTTCCAAATATTGCTATGTAATATTAAAATTCAATTTAAAATAAATCATTTGTTTGTATACAAATGGTTTCAAGTAAAGTGAATGATTAGTTAGTTTTATTTGACCCTTAGATGGGACGCTAAAAGTTGCTACCACTCTGGGTCGGAGTGGACCTGAGAATGATAGCAATAAAGGAGTACTCCACATCCCCCTAAGATTTGGGACTATCAGATGGTTTAGTGTCATATCTACGACACTCGTTGGAGGGGTGTTACCGTTGCAGAGATGCTATCGGCGTATTCTACAGCTCCTGCAGACTGTGCTGTATATACTAAATAATAAAGGCATATATAGAAATTTATTGTAAATGATTTTATATTATGAATGAAATTGAAATGAATTATAAATAACAAACCTTATTCACTTGTATAACATATGGCTTTTAAGATGGTCACAGATGCTCATAAAGTACGGAATGTATTACAGTCATACCCTGACCTACGAGTTTTATTGGTTCCATAACCCAGTTTTTATAGTAGGATCCTATTTTTACTTGGCTGTAGCTACCGTTGCTAATGAAGTCTTCCAGTTTTCTAGTATAATCCGATTTTTCCATCACTACAGTCGCATTGCCTTTATCAGCTGGTAGTATGATGATGTTTTCGTTCCTCTGTCATGCAGGGTATGACACAAGGTCAATTTTTAAGCGGAGTTTAACAGGTTTGAATTCAGAGTTTTCCTTCTCCTAGACTAGTTGCCTCACCAAGGCTGAAGAACCTAGTCTGTCCTACTATTTACCCATAGCTGGAGGGAGAATAATTGGATTCATACCTTTCCCAAGGGTATTAGTGCTATGTGAAGTGCAATCAATCTCGTCCAGGATTTGAACTCGTATCGTCGTGTCCAATTCCTACGACGATAACCATTACACCACGTTCCTCTGTAGGGATCCAATCGCCAGTCTCTCCAGTTTTGTTATGTTAGACCTGGGCGGCTTGGCCCTCTGCAAGGTCTGTCTCACCTTCCATCTCAATTCATCCATCCGCCTGAGCCTGAGGGATGTTCAAGGTCTCTTCCTCGACTCTAGTATGTCCAAGTATGTAAATCGGATTATACTAGAAAACTGGAAGACCTCATTAGCTATAATAGCTACAGCAAAGTAAAAAAGGATCCTACTATGAAAATGAAACGCAAATTGTCAGATACTAATCAAGAACAAGGATCACTTCGCACCTGAGACGTATAGGCAGTTGCTGCTGCGTTAAACCAAGCTACTTCACATATACAGTCTCCCTAAGATTCACAAAGATGGTTGGTTGGTTGGATTTTACGGCATGCCAACCCATCGGGTTATTTTATGCCGAAAACGTTTTTATTATTTTTATTTGGTATAATTTTTATGCGTATAGTTATTTGAACGCTATAAACAAATACCAACGACATCAAAATAAAACGACATGCAGTCTTGAATTGTCTGCTGAAGTCAGCATTTGATTTTTTATATAATTAATTTGTAGGTCTATGAGCCTACTGCCTTGATAGAAGGCCAATTCTTTTCAGGAATTCTATTACGTTTTTAGGGTTTATCTTCTCAAATAATTCCTTCATACTATTAACTTTATAAAAATTTTTCCGGATGCGAGATATGTTTGTACATTCTATTAAAATATGCCTAATTGCATAATGGTTTCCACATGGACATTTAGGAGGAGGTTCTTCTTTTAGAATAAAGTCGTGCGTTAATCTAGTGTGGCCTATACGTAGCCGAGAAAGAATGGTTTCTTCTCTTCTAGTATTACTAGCTTCACGTTTTCTTTCTTTCAGAAGAGGCTCTATTTGACGGAGCTTGTTTTGGGATTTTCATCCCACAATTGTTGCCATCTTCACAAAGATGGTATTCCGCTCAGGTCGATTATTAGTTGCCAAGGTTCTGTGTGTCACTCTCTGAGTCGCTTCCTTGTGGATATAATTGACCCATTGATCAGAAAGTCTCCTTCATATAGCCAAAACTCATCCCACTTGGTGGAAATAATCAAAGATGCTCCCATCCTATCCAACCACATGGTGAGCTTGGACGTGGTGAGCTTGTTCACTAAGGTACCCACGGAGGAGGCACTCTCAGTAGTCAGAGACAGATTGGCTTCTGACTCATCCCTTGAAGAACGGATCAGGATAATCTGATAATCTGATGGAGATGTTGACTTTCTGTACACAAACAACACACTTCGGAATCTGATCACATATATCGACAGGATGAGAGCTGAGCAATGGGCTCGCCATTGTCACCAGCAATGGCGAATATATATATGGAACACTTTGAGTAAATGGCATTAGAATTTATATCTTTAAAGCCAACTATATGGTTAAGGTACGTAGATGACACCCTCATACTCTGGCCTCAACAGGAATATGTTCAGATTCTATTGAACCATGTGAACTCAATAAGACCTTCGATACAGTTCATAATGTATAAAGAAAGTAACAACACACTCCCATTCCTGGATGATCTAATATCTCGAACAGAGCAAGGGTACAAGACACCCGTATACCGAAAACCAACATTCACCGGACAGTACCTCAATTTCAACTCCCACCGTCCATACTGCGTAAAGAAAGAGATCGTCCGTTGCTTACAACACCGAGCAAAACTCATAAATAGCGACCCAGAGACAGATAAGGAACTGGTCAATATAAGTAGTACCCTACAACGTAACAACTACCCTGGGTACATCGCAACAGCCCCCCAAAATTTGTGATAGGCGGATACAAGAGAAGCAGAGGTGAACAACACCCAGAAAACAGTCTGCCTGCCTTATGTGAAGGGGTTATCAGAGAAAATACAAAGGATCTGCGGTCCATATAACATCAGGACAACCTTCAAAAGCTTCGCAGATGTCTCTTCGCAGATATCTCTCCCGAGTAAGACCCCGCCCATAGTGGAGAACATGACTAAAGACTGTGTGTACGCTATCCCGTGCAGCTGTAGAAAGAAATATAAAGGAGAAACAGGCCGCCCCCTTAAGATGAGGCTTCAAGAATACCAAAAGGCTGTAACACGTGGGGAAGTGGAAAAATCAGGCGTGGCTGACCACATATGGAGAGAGAAGGGAGATCACCGCTCTCTGTGTGATCAGGTTGAGATCATAGACAAGGAACACCATTGGAAAATTCGTAAACTTAAAGAATCAGCACATATGCTAGCCCCAAAAATCTCCTGACCCGACCAAGCATAGAAATTAATACAATATGCGAACCAGTAATAAGGAGTGCCAGAGAAAAGCAACAATAACAACAGAGTTGCAATATGAGCTCTGGTAAAGAAACATGCAATGATAACAGCAAAATTGCAATATGAGCACTGGTAAAAATGGTTGCTGAAGACAGTAGGTTAATAATTTCCAGAAATTCAAACACAGATGTCCTCAAGGACACATGGTACTGTGGATAAAGGCGTTGGTTAGATCCAGTGACATACCCATAGAGTGTGAGTTCAATACCCGGTGAAGGCTGTAGAGAACTTTCTGAGAGGACATGAACAGGAGATAACTGATAACTGGCATCCATTAAACATGGCCCGTGGAATAGT
Source organism: Sepioteuthis lessoniana (assembly GCA_963585895.1). Lineage (NCBI taxonomy): Eukaryota > Metazoa > Mollusca > Cephalopoda > Myopsida > Loliginidae > Sepioteuthis > Sepioteuthis lessoniana. Next base: position 89,073,127 of record OY757910.1, on the reverse strand, counting down.
CTAACCCGGTAAGCGAAATAAAGGGTTAAGTTCGACATTCTAACCACCTGAAGAAGGCCGGAGCGTACAACGGCCGAAACGTTGTGAACAATATGGCGATGAAGACAATAGTCCGAAAAATGTAAATAATGTACATAATACCTCATCTTGGAAATAAATACTCGATTAAATTATTGTTTTCCAGTACTTTTTCTTTCCAAAATATACTGTGTCATGATTTTTCATTTATTCATATCTTACATTTACTTTTCTCTGCTTTGTAAGTAAATGACCATCATTTCTTTTGGAATTTGTATCATTTTCGAGAAAATTCAGATTTAAAAGCAAGTAAAAGATTTCCGTTTACAATGTACATATTCATATTTACCAACCCCTCCGCTCGGGCAGGATATGACACAAGGTCAATTTTTTAAGCGGAGTTTAACAGGTTTGAATTCAGAGTTTTCCTTCTCCTAGACTAGTTGCCTCACCAAGGCTGAAGAACCTAGTCCGACCTACTATTTACCCATAGCTGGAGGGAGAATAATTGGATTCATACCTTTCCCAAGGGTATTAGTGCTATGTGAAATGCAGTCAGTCTCGTCCAGGATTTGAACTCGTGTTGGCGTGTCCAATTCCTACGACGATAACCAATTACACTACGGGCACTTCCAGTACAATGTACATATAATTGTAAACTAATCACTGTTTTAGGTTGCCCAGTCGGCTGGGGCAGTAGAATAAATCGATTGCATCCCTGCAGAAGGGGGAAGTCTCTCTTAACGAGTGTTCTGGATATGACTCTAAACAATCCGATGGTGAGGTTTCAGTCCTGGAGCTTTGGTAAATGTGGAGTATTCCTTCATTGCTATTGTTCCCAGGTCACTTTGCCTCGAAGTGGTAGCAACTGATAGGTTCCTATCTATGGGTCAAATAGAACAAACGACGTGTTCAAACAAATGACTGATGTTAAATTGTTATTGTTATATAGCAATACTTGAAACCATTTAACTGTGTGCCAAAAAAAAAAGAAAGAAAAAATGAGCTCAGGCTCGTTTAAGAATGTTATCTACAAGATGTGTTTACAAATCATATATATATTTAATATATATGGGGGTGTCTTTGTGGTGTAATGGTTAAAGCGATAGACTTCCTAATCGTAGTGAGTTCGAACTCCAGTCGCGCTATTACGTTCACTTTCGGACTAACACCCACGGGAAATGTATGAACCCCCTTATCCTCCCAGCTCTGGGTTAAATAGAATTATTGTTCTAGAAAAATGGCTTTGGCATCAAATAACCTACGTAGGTTGATATGCCCTTAAACAAAGAAATAAAATCTTTAATATGTATGTGTAAACAGGATTTAGCATTAAATAACCTACAATAGTTGATATGCCATAAAAAACTAAATCTCTCCTTCCCCTCCTCTCTCTCTCTCTATATATATATATATATGTATACGACGGTCGGCTTTAAAACTCGCAGGCTGCACCTGATACCCTCATCGAATGAGACCAAATAAGGTTTATTTTTCAACATAGGCCACCTTGCGGTCATTCCTTTTCTTCCATCGATGTTGTAATGCTTGGATCTCATTAGTCAAAAAGTCATCAGCGGGAGATATGACGTCAACATATGAATTTTCAGCCTTTTGAACTTTTCAGTTCACCCTCCTATATATATATATATATATATATATATATGAACTGTTTGATATTTAAACAGTGTGCCAACAAATGGCGTATGTTGAATTGAATTGTTAGGAATAGAACTTCTTGACCATTTACTTGTGTGTACAAAAATGACTGTTTAATTGAATTGTGAGTGATATATAGCAATACGTAGAATAATATAAGTGTGTGTAAACGAATGAATAGTGTTGACAAGAATTCGTGTTAAATAGCAATACTTGGAAGCACTTCACTGTGCGCAAACAAATGATTGATATTGAATAGAATTATTAGTATTAGATAGCAATATATAAGTAAAGTTGTCGAGCTTAGTCGAGAGAGACCTGAAGGCTTCCTTTTCAATAGCTACTACACCGAGGTGTAGGGGAGGGCGCTACTCTATTCCCTTGATTGTTACACTTTACCCATAAGCTATACCTTAAAATGCTGAGTGTTAAGCAAGGTGGCATCAAGTACCATTTTTTGAGTCTTTGGTATGACTTGACCTGGGATTGAACCCCGGTCTCGTGGACCATTGGTGAACAAGCAACACTTGTGTGTAAACAAATTAGTTCTATCTAAAAATGAAATCACTTACAAACTATTCACTTAAAATTCATATATGTTTATCCATTTAAATGTGGGCAAACAAATGACTAATGTTAAATTTTTACTGTTACAAAGCAATACTTAAAATTTTGGCAAATGATTACTAGCAAATAAAATTATTCATATACGATAGACTTTTTTTTTTACTGAGTAAAACCAGTTAAAAAATTTAAGATGGATGAAAATTTTATGGTTATTTAAAAGTCTTAAAACAACATTTCTTAAACGATCGTTTTTATTTAAATGCGAGACCGATAATTTATCTAAGCTGTAGTTGTGTTAGTACTATTGTATGGTGGCACCACTTGAACTCTAACGAAACGCTTAAAGGAAAAGTTTGATGGCAACTACGCAAGAATGCTACAAGTTATTTTCAGCGAATCCCGGAAGCAGCACCCCACAAAATAGCGAAATCCAAGAAAGACGAGTGGGAACTGCTGGGGAGGTAAGGTCATACTCATAAGAGACGTTCTCCTGTAGATTACTACACGTAGACACATCAGAGTTGGTTGACCAGCAAAAACTCAGCTTTTCGTGGACACTAAATGCCTTCAAAAGGACCTACCAAGAGGGATGGCCGATAGGGACGGATGTCGAGAAGGCGTCAAAGTCATCTGTGCTGTTGGCATCTCTTGATAATAATAATGAAATTTGCCAAACGCTACTGCGAAAAAGTTATTTTAAGTTAAAATACCTGCCTCATACTTTATCATTTTCTCATCTATCTCAGGAAAAACCTTAGTTTATAAAACTGACCATTTTTGTTTGATCTTAAAAACCAAGAAAATAAACAAAAAAAGGTTAAAAAAATATGTTGATTGCAAACAAGAGAATTTCACTTCCTTTCTCAAACGTTATGTCTCATGTGTGCGCATGTGTCCAATATTGCTCTATTATTTCGAGTCTCCTTTTTCTAATGACAGGCATCCTAGTGAAATACGATACAGTCCGTTGATAGTGACAGACGCTTCTGATAAAGCGCCTTTGTAGAAAGAATGAATTACGATTTTATTTTCACCACGGTGATATCTCCATATATCGCGCCAACTATTTACTCGGATAACACCAAACAGAAGTCTCAGTAAAGGTTATTTTCATCTTCAGAAATCATTTGCAGTTGTTTTTGTTTGAGGAAAGATATATTATTTTTGGAAATAAGAAAACTACGTTGGGAAACAAAAGCGCCCATAATTTTGCTGATAACAGCATATATAAAGCCACGTCCGTATCGTTGTTTATGGCCTGTGTCACTTCTTATTCTTGATATTACAAACTTGGTAATTTTCACATTATACTCCCACGATCCGATATTCTTTCTGTTATGCTAAAACACCTCCTCAGTTATTAGTTTTGTTTTAATACGGTAATTTTGTATTTCTTCTTTTTATTATATTATCTGAGCAAAGAAAATGGATTAAATCCGTACGGTAAAAAATTGGGGTACATTACCTCGGATTAAAATCGTTCTTTATAGTTTTCTTCAATTTCATTGACAAACAAACAAATAAAACGTATCTAAATCTTAATATTTTCTTTTGTGACTCTGGTAAAAATGCTTTTCAAAGTAAGTGAGTTTACGGCATCCCTGTATGTAATCGTGTTGCTGTAATGAAAGAAAAAGTTCCTCAAACGCCGCCCTGAAGAGTTTGAATTTAATTTACAATTCAAGCTTGATTTGCAAACTTTCACGAATAAGTTCGGTTTTCATTGGGTGCCCCATTCATGCGGCCTTATGATACATCTAAGCAAAAAAACTCAGTGAATTACTACTATTGCTTAACCATTGTATTGTCCAAATAAAATAAAAATAAATAATAATCTAAATATATACATTTAAAGAATAAAAGTTAAGATTAACATTACTAGCAACATTCGAAAGTTGTATTTTTGTTTTCAAAGGAAGCGTCAATCACCTCTCACTAAAATACAGGTTTAACTTATATCAAATAAAAAATTACAAATCATTGCTCCCCTCCACCCGGCAAAAAATAAAGCCCAACCCTGCAAAGTTGATTTGTAACATTCCGTTTGATTATTTTCGGTTTTTGCTTTGCTTTGGTTTTATGGCATATCAATCAGTGTCGGTTATTTAATGCCAAACCCTGTTTATTACATATATATCAAATATATTATTTGTAAAAACATTTTGTAGATACACACAATTAAATGATCAAACAGTTCTATTTCTAACAATTCAATTTAGTATGAGTCAATTCAGTTAAATGGTTCCAAGTATTGTTATGTATCACTAACAGTTCAATTAAACATCAATCATTTGTCCATACGCAGTTAAATAATCAAATAGTTCTATTTCAAGCGATTCAATTTAGCTTAAGTCATTTGTTTGCACTCAGTTTTAATGTTAAACAATTCTGTTTGATCCATAGATAGGATCCTAACAGGATTGCTATCACTCATGGCCAGAGTGGAGTTGAAAGTAATGGCAATAAAAAGGTACTCCACGTTCTCCCAAACTGATGCTTCGCCATCAGATTTAGTGTCATATCCACGACACCCATGGTGGGAGGGGTACCCCTCTGCAGAGATGTTGTCGGTGTATTCTACAGCCACAGCCGACTGGGCTGGATTATTTTGGGGTTAACTTGTCTCATTTTAAATAGTGAATCAAAATTGATACGAATTTTCTTACCTTTTTTTAAATAAAAAAACAAAACGAAAAACAAACTGTATCATTTTGTAAGTATGTGTATTTTTCAAGCGATAATGGTCAACTTTATTGTATCAAATGAAAAACACACACACACACACACACACACACACACACACACACACATATATATATATATATATATATATATATATATATATATATATATATTTACCCAGCCTCTCAGTACGAACAGAATGTAGCATAAGTTCAATTTTGAGTGGAACATTATTTATTCAAACGAATATTATTATTTATTAAGCTCTGCAGAATTTAAACTCTGATAGAAAAAAATAGTATTTCAGTCCCCCTAATATTTATATACATTTTATTTTTGGTTACAACGGCTTAGGGTAACGGTTATAGTAATAGGAAATGTAATCGGCCACCCAGGTTCAAATTCTGGATGAGGCCGTTTGCATTTTCCTTGGCACAGATGACCTTTGGAAAGTTATGAATACATATCTTCTCCCAAGAGCGATGGGTAAATAGAAGAGCAGACTGGGTTCTTTAATTTTGGTAAGTCAACCAATTTAGGAAAAGGAAAACGTTGCATTCGAACCAGCTTTACTCAACTTAAAATTGACCTTGTATCACACCCTATCCATAGCGGAGGAGTTTAGTTTATGCCTACAACAGTGGTGAGATTTTAGTTTTGGTTTTAGAATTTCAATGCTGCAGAGTTTGAAAATAAATAACACTTAACTATATCGGTTTTAATGTTCTGCTTGAAATCATAAAACTCTGGTATGTTTGAATTAGAAGAAAATTAAATTTTCATCAAAAGTATTTGCTTATTTATGAACGACACTGTATATACACGAAGTTTGACCAAAACATAGGCTTTCTTGTCGAGCAGTGGGTGTTAAGAATACGCCAACTGCATCTCTTTCGGAGGGGAAAGATCTTGCAAATAAGAAGTGTCTTGAGTTTGACATTAAGCTGTATCCAGTGGTGAAGAGGCCATTACTCCCAGCTCCACTCTGAAAGGTAGTACCTGTTATAGTACCATGTATAAGTCAAATAGGTCTGTTTCAAATTCAGCATTAAATAGAAATCCTTTATAACTCTATACAAACTATTTCTATTAGCAATTTCTTGTAATCAGATTACTGTACGAAAAGTATTTACATTAAAATAAATTACTTGAAGCTATAATTGTTAAGTAATTATTATTGTAGCTTGAAAACATATAATTCCTTGCCAAAAAAAAAATGAGTTCAGCATTCAATACCCCAAAAGGTGGGTAGGCTGTAAATCCAATTAACAAGCCAATAAATATGATGCAGATAAGTATGAATCGTCTGGAATTGAATTATTTTGAAATCTGTAAACACAAAGAAGCAGAAGGTAGTGATCTTCTAAGCTTTCTGCTCAGAATGAATGGGCATCCAATGAGACTCGAACTCATTCGTGTAGATGTGGCAGTCTAGCTCACAACTCCACCCAAGGGACCCAAAGCAGCAGAAGGTATGTAATTAGGAGACAATCATCTGGAGGTTGCAGTTTCACTCCTGACTGCAGGCGAGTAACAATACAGGAATACTTAACACTTGTACCCTGTTATGGCTAACGGGATCAGAACAGGCGACCTCCGTGGATTCAATAAGTTCGAAGTTCCGTGAAGGTTCCCGAGTTCGACAAACACGAGAAAGAAGGCCGGAGGACATATCGACCGAAACGTTATGGAAATAACAATAAAGATGTAGACAATAGTCTGAAAACCCTTAATGATAAAAAGGTATGTAATATTTACAACATCCAGAAAATTTTTTATATTGAGCGCATGCGTAATTGACTTTACGACCAAGATGACGATTACATTAAAACTATGACTATAGTGTTGCAATAAACTTGTGTCACCATGTGATGATTACAAGGAATACTTATTATAACTTAATACTGTTATAGACAAGCGTACGGTTGCAAGAGACTACGGACGAGAAGATTGGATTTAATTTCGTTAATTTTAAACAAATATAAGTTAGTAGATTAGAAAAAATGCAGGCTCTCTTTTTCCCGCAGATAAGGGTCAGGTGGTGAACGGGTGTAAATCTGTTCTTTGCTAGATGGTTAGGTTGTGTACGGCATGGTGATGTGGTGAGGGTTGGTACGGTGTCAGCGGTCTTTGAATAAAACTTGACGCGTGACGATTCTCTCTGGTAGACCGCTGTTTGTGATCTTTTGTTGACCGTTTTATTGACATGTTTGGGATCGAAATTGGCTCCGAAAAACTTTAGGGAAAACGTTCATGATTGGTTGAAAAAGGGCTTTTTTTAACTGTGGGTTTATTTTTACATTTCAACTGGATGGATGCGCAGAGCCTACTTGCTCAGCGACGTGTTTTATTCATTTTGTTATAAACCATCGTTTAGACAACATTCGGTTAATATTACTCTTTTTTAAAAAACTGAAACGAATGCTCTTTGAATTTTCTTTCTGAGTGTTTTTATTTATTTATCTATTTATTTTGTTGGTAAGTGGATTTGAAAAGTATTTGTAAATCAGAAGAGATTTCTGTTATATAACAACACTTGTATCCGGTCATGGTCAACGGATTTAGAACAATTCACCCCGTGGATATGATAAAGGATTCAGTTCAAGATTTTTGTGTAGGCGCCAAAATTCGTCATGAAACACTGTTTCTGCCGATATGTCCTTCGGCCTTCTTCAATTGTGAATATAACAATGAAGATGAAAACAATAGTCCGAATATTCTAAGTGATTAAAACCAGTTTCTGTGATTGGCTAACATGTTGTGAGCAGGAAACAGGTATCAGCTTGGTGTGGTGCACTTGTAAGGAGGTATACGTTAGGGTTAGAGATTCGTTTAAGACGCTTATCTTCATCAACACTTGAAGCTTTGATGCAAGATGGTAGACGGTGTAAACAGTGAGATAGTTCGATAGAATTTGATCTTCCGAAATCGCTGGTCTATGAAATTGCCAGCGAGAAGCTGGGATGTCGGAAAATATTCGAAAATAATACTGTTGTGTAAACAGCAATATTTTCCAACATTTTCCGTCTAGAGTCTCTGACAATTCTTGATACTTTTTGCTCAAAATACCTGATACCCATTAAATAACAGTTTTTAGTGAAACACTGAATTGTGCAAGGGCAGCACGTACTATATTGACTAGAACTAATTTTGCATGACTTTTTTGTTTTCCAAACTTAAAATTTATCCTAAGAATAATATTTGAAGACGTGAAGGGCATTAAAAAATACAAAGACGCAGCTTCACACCTACTCTAAAGAGAGGTTGCTGATATTCTTGGACAAATGGAAAACTCGCTGGAAACACCAAGCAAACGATTTTCAAGAAAATTAACACTTCATCTGTTGTTAATTTCAGTCTTAGTAAATACAGCTTTTGGCTTTAAATTTTGAACGTACCTCGTGTATTGATATGTTTGTGTTTTTGTTCGTATCACTTTCACTCTAAAACGACGAAGCCTATTGACGAGGTTTTTTGTCAAGAAGACTCACAAAAGCTTCGCTTGTGTCATAGATTATGTGAGGTTGCCATCGATAGTTATTGGAAGTCGAACCTACAGCTCTAAACATTGGTAAGAATTTTTTAAAATCAGGCTTTTATCTGAGCATTTTTCTCATGTATGGCAACGCCTCTCCAAAAAAAGACAAACAAAGACATATATTTGTATTGTATTAGAAGAGATATATTAAAGTAAATGATTTAATTGTACTGCCATATCAATCTATTTGGAAGCGCTAGTGACTTTGCAATTGTCATCCAAGTAAGTGGACTCGGCTACCCAAGTTCAAATCCTGAACGTGGCTGTTTGCATTTCATATAGCGCTAGTACCCATAAGAAAGGCATGAATCCAATTATTATTCCTCAAGCTATGGTTTAATAGTAGGTCAGAATGGGTTCTTTAACTTTGTTATGGCAACTAGTATGGGAGAAAGAAAAATTCAGAAGTCAAACCAGATCAGCAGAGAAAGGCTTGTCTGGTCCAAGACATGCTACACGAGTGGCGCGCCCACGACCAACCAGGATAAATCTCTCTCTTTCTCTTTGAAGTTATTTTTTCTCCGAGCAAGACCGGGTACTCTTGCTAGTATCCAATAAACGTTTTGTCTTTAAATATTATTGTATCATTTGGGGTGGTTATTTACAAAAACCACCTCTCTTGCTTTCACGTGAAATAACATTCTTATAAAAAGCCCACAGATAAGCTGCCCCAGGCAATTGTGGCCCTGTATTAGCCCCAGCAAATCCAAGAAAGAAACACATGCCTTTTATGAGTGTATATTAACGAACTCGCTATTTTTGCCGTCATTCGGTCGGAATTTCACTTTGCATGTATGTTTCTCTAAACAGTCGCTAGAGGACGCTGCAGCAGTCTACACCGCATTCAGAGGGTGCACGCCATTAATGGAAGACAAACAAGTGGACAGGCTGGCACTAATAGTCTCCTTTCTTACGACTGTGTATTTGACAGGTCACCAATATTTTTACAAAAGATCTTCATTTAATAGCATGCAAACCGTATGTCCTCCCTTTGGTTATCGCTACCTCCCGGATGTACGATTGGAATGCGTGAATGACAATAATCCATGCATGATCGAATAATAGTACAATATGTTGGATTTCCTTGGATCGATTTTTGATCAAGATGGGAGAAATTTTTAAGTGTAGCTAGACGGTTCATTATCTCGTTGGGTTCCCGATATAACCCAGGTCAGATGAGATTAATGCTTCTATTTGGGAAGGAGAGAAAGATTCTAATTAATATTTCATAGATATCTCCGAGAAATGAAAAAAATTTGAATTATTAAAAATAGGGGTTCAGCCTGAATAAGAAACTTAGAAAATTATCATTGAATGGCAAATTTAACAAGGAATTGTTTTATTTAAAAAAAAATTAATGAGGTAAGAATAACGATATAACCTTCCATTTTTTACTGGTTTACAGTCACATAAATACAACCATAAAAAAGTTTTAGTAACATACTAGACAACTTGGGAGTTTATGATCTAACAGCCGTCCATGATGATATAAATGCTTCTATTTAGGAAGGAGTGAAGGATTCTAATTAACGTTCCACAGGTATCTTGGTGATATCAAACATTTAGATGATTAAAATTTAGGTGAGGCGCGAATCAAAAGCTCACAAAATCATCATTCATTTGCAGGTTGGTTGGGTAATTGATTTATTCTCTGAGAGTATTGTACTAATAAGAATGTTTGCCCAGTCGGCTGGGGCTGTAGAATACATCCAACGGTAAGACCCATTCCCAAAGAGTGTCCTAGATATGATACTAAACAATCTGATGCTGAGGCTTCAGTAATGCTGGAGCTTTGGGGAATGCGGAGTATCCCTACATTGTCATTACTCCTAGGTCCACTCTGGCCCGAAATGGCAGCACCTGATAGAGTCCTATCAATGGGTCTAAAAGAACTAAACGGTGTACTTATGCTAATCTGAACTGTTTGAAATAGAACTGTTTTGACATTCAACTGTGTGTAAACAAAAACTGTACTTATACTAAACTGAATTGGCTGAGATTTTTAAAAATCAAAATGACGTAATTTGGCGTTAAATGACCCACAAAGGGTTGATATGCCGTAAAACAAAACTAACAACCAACCAACCTAATAAGAATTTCGCTATGATACGCCATTTTTACTAGTTTACAGTCATATGAATACCAAGATATTTAGAATTTCAGTAACATACGTGAGAAGTTGTGGTTTCTTGTAGCAATTGTTGTCCATGATGTTGGTATTGCTTGTATTTAGAAAGGAGTGAAACGTTCTGATCAACACTTCATAAATATCTTCATGATATGAAAAATTTAGATGATTTAAAAAAAGAGGTTTAGCGCAAATGAAGATCCTAGAAAATTCTCATTTAGTTGCAAATTGGACTGGAAATTGTTTTATTTTCTAAGAGTATTTCAACTGCAATGCCCTGATAAAAATACCTTTTTTTACTGGTTCACAGTACAAACAAAAATATTCTATTAACATATTAGCTATCTACTAAGTTCTTAATATAACAGCAGTCCATGATGATATTAATTCTTCTATTAAGGAAGGAGAGGAAGATACTAATTCGCATTTAGGTATCTCCGGGATATCGAAAATTTGGGGGATTAAAAAGTGAGTTTAGGGCGAATAAAAAACCCACAAAATTATCTTCATTTGATGACTGGTTTGAAAGTTGGTCTCAGTTTCTTTTTTAAAAGGCATATCAGTATTCGTGGATTATTTAATGCCAAAGCTAACCCTGTATAAGAACAACAGTTGTACTATTTAACCCATAGATGGGATGATAAGGCGGTTCATACTTTTTCCCATGGTATTTGTCCGAAAGTGAACGTGATAATTCGAACTCGCGACCATTACGCTAAGAAAACTCACCTTGGAAATTACTTTATTCTCTGACGTTGTTCTAATGTCGATATGATTAACTGTTTTTTCTACTGGTTCATTGTCAAATAAATATAGACATACGGCATACGATTTAGTGTCATATCTAGGACACTCGTTTGAAATAGAACTATTTTGACATTTAAACTTGTTGGTTTGTGAAGTAACAACAGTCCATGATAATGCTAATGCTTCTATTTAGGAACTAATGAAAGACCCTAATTAGCATTTCATAATTATCTCCGTTATATCGAGAACCAGGGTGATTAAAAAGCAACGTCTAGCACGAATGGATTTGGGTTAGGTTTGAGTTTATTTATTAAACGGCTTATCAACTCCTTATGGGTTATCTAATTCTGAATATTGATTTATTGATAAATATTTGATTATCATCGTAACTTTTGTATCTTCAATATTCCACTGCCTCCCACCCACGAAATTTATTTCTACTCACTATTTCCTTCCTGGCAATTATCCCACAAAGTTATCACTTGTAAATTGGATTGAAAATTGTTTTATTCGCTAAGAGTATTTTATGTTTTTTAAGTTTATTTCAATATTTCTGTCCATATATATATATTGCCTAGTCGGCTGGGGCTGTAGAATGCACTGACTGCTTCTCTGCAGAGGGCTAAGACCTCCCCTAACAAGTGTATTGGATATGATACTAAACAATCTGAAGGTGAGGTTCTAGTAATGCTGGGGCTTTGGGGAATGCGGAGTACCCCTCCATTGCCATCGCTCCCAGGTCCGCTCTGGCCCGGAGTGGTAGCATCTGATAGGTTCCTATCTATGTATCAAATAGAACTAAACTGAGTACTTAGGTTAATCTGAATTGTTTGAAAAAGAACTTTTTTGACATAGAAACTGTGTAAATAAAAATTATACTAAACTGAATGGTTTGAAACCTTTTAAAAAGACTTAATTCGGCGTTTAATGACCTAAAAAGGGTTGATACACTGTAAAATCAACCAACCAACCAACCAATCAACTGTGATATGCATATGTAAGCATACACATGTCTATAATACTATGCCAAGGGTCCATAGTGTCACAGGTAGAGAAACAAAAATGTTGGTGGGTGTCCTCGTGGTTTAATGGTTAAAGCGATGGACTGCGGAATCGTAGTAAGCAAGTTTGCACTCCAGTCATGCGAATAGGTTCACTTTCCGTCAAATACCATTGGAAAAGGTATGAACCCCCTTATCCTCCCAGCTATGGGTTAAATAGTACCACTACTGTTCTTCTAGGAGAATGGCTTTGACATTAAATAACCTACAAAGGTTGATATGCCATTAAACAACCAAACCAAATCAAAAATGTTGAATTTAATTTCTATTTTTTGATCTTGCTTCAATCGACAATAAATTCTAGATCCAACTGTCTGTGAAATAGCCAAAGTTCTTCTTGTGGACGATGATGTTGTAGTTGAATTTTACATAACACTTTCAGAACTTTTTGATCACCCAGCATTAAAGATCAATAAGCCATAACTTTATTTTCTATCATGAATTTGTGTCGAAACACAGAATTGTGCTAGTGCACCATTCTCCATTCACACCGGACTAATGTAAGTGGAACTTAGTCTTATTTTATAACTTGAAAATTCATCTTAGCGGTAAAATGATAAGACTGAAAGTCATTAAAAGAAATACATCAGCACAGCTCCACACCGCATTAAAAGAAGAGTTTCAAGGTGCTTTGACGAGTAGAAAACTCGCAAGAACAAGTCAATTGAATGCTAAGAGGTGTCTTATGAGAAAATTAACATTTCATCATTGTGGAATTCTGTCTTTGTAAATACAGTCTCACTTTCGATATTCACTACATTTACGGATACAGAAATCAGCAATATATATATATATATATATATATATATATATATATATATATATATATATATATTGTTTAATCAAATGTATATATATATTGTTTAATCATATATATATTTATATATATATATATATATATATATATATATATATATATATATATACGGGTTTATGAAAGCCTGCAATGCACTGAAATAAAAAATGCCGAATTACATTTCTACTCTTTGATATTTTCCTTTCGTTGAAACAAACTAATTTACATTCTTTTGAGGTAGCTTCATTTTTTTTCACGTATTTATTTTCTATTCTCGTTTTGAACTTAGTTTTTTTTATGATGTTGATGCCAAGTTTTGAGACAACAAACGACTATGGCGACAAGGCAGATGTTGCCATCAAGGAGGTAGGCAGACACCTCCCCCGGTTGTCTCAAAACTAATGAGAGCGAATATCCTTGAAACTAAGACTCTCTCGATAGTGCCAAGAAATATCGCTTTCTTTGACCAATTCGCTTCGACAAATTCTTTTCACTCTTTTCGATCCGGGTTCCTCCTATTTTTGTTAGAACAGGAAGTTCTGTTGTTATTTCTTCAATTTCTTACATTTGTGTCTCTCTAATTCATATCCTAAATTTACGTTACGAAAAAGGGTTTCAAGTATTGCTACCTAAGATTAGTAATTTTATTTATCAAATATTCCTACGCAGTATGAATACTTTGCACACAGCTGTATGGTCATATGGTTTCAAATAACTAATAATAATAATAATATTAATAATAATATCCCTTAGTAAATGATTAGACAATTCTATTTGACCCATCAGATCATTTAGTGTCATATACAGGATACCCATTGGAGGAGTTGTACCCAGCTGCAGAGATGCAGTCGGTGTTTTCTACGGCCCCAGTAGACTGGGCCAGGTACTGAAGGGGTACTCCACGTTTCTCAAGGTTCACCATCAGATGCAGTTCAGTGCTATACCCTGGACACTCGTTGGGAGGGAGGTCTTACTCCTCTGCAGCGATGCAGTCAGTATATGCAACAGCTCCAACCTACTCGGTGGTCAGCGGGTGATGCCACACACGTTACTTTTTTTTAAAAACTCATATTGTTTATTTATCTTTTTCTTTTTCACCAAACATATTTATATCGTATTGTATGTTTGTACGTGTTTCCCTTTATAAACTCTATTCTCTCTCTCTCTCTCTCTCTCTCTCTCTCTCTCTCTCTCTCTCTCTCTATCTATCTATCTATCTATACCTTTAAAAAACAAAACCCGGTCACATTAGGATTATAAATTTATTTCCATCCTGCTATGGGTATTGATATGAATCAATAGCGCCAAATTTAACAGGACTTTTTCAGATCCAACGGATATAATTAATACAGCCAGAATGGACACAGGGGGGAAGGGTGAGAGGAAGATGAAGAGGGGTGAGAAGTTTCCCCCTCCATTTCACCCACTTCCGGTTTTTCTTTTGTTACCGGTCGGAATCACAATAAAGTAACTAGACGTAGGTTAACTTCCCTTTCTACAGTAAATTAACTTACATTTTATCCTCCATTTTAACGTAATTCTTCAGATTTAACAATATTTTAAGGAATTACAACAATTCTTATTAACCATAAGCAGAGATTACAGTAATACTGATTTATATCAATTCCCATAGCAGGATGGAAATAAATTTATAATCCTAATGTAACTGGATTTTGTTTTTCTATAAGGAATTGTTACTCTGTGATGTCAGTTACATTGAGTTCTTTAAATGTTCATAGTTAAATAGTTTTATTGTCCTGGCAGAATTATTCCCGACTCCGGTTTAACTGGACTGAATAATTCACACACACACACACATATATATATATATATATATATATATATGAACACAATCTGGTCGAAAGTATCTGTACTTGGGTTCTAACAAGAAAACTTTGGTTAGTTTTTTATTTGTCCTTAATTAGAGTTGGTACATTTCGCCCGCCAACAAGAAAAATCGTATAAAAGCCTACAATATATATATATATGTATATGTGTGTGTGTGTGTTTCATTATTGAAATATTATTTTCTTTAAAATTTTTGACGCGTGTACGTTTTATGTTGTCCTTCACCCAACTATCTTCTTTAAACACTCCTACAGCCAATACCATTCTTACACAAAAACCAACCAAGGAAACAATGGCTTCGAGTCATCATCACGTTGGATGAAATAAAACAAGCACCTGACTCTACGAAACCCACGACCATCATTCACTGCTTCTTCCTTTCAAACCGGCTAAAACGGACCATAAAATTTCACCACCGTTAGCTAATAACATCTCCAGAGAACACCTTCAAAGAATATACACATTCATCGTTAAAGTGAACTACCACATATTTTCAATTCTACTATATCTATATTTGATAAAAAAGAACATTATCGACAAATTAAGTCATTTCTGTTGAATATGGCTTTAAGGTGGTTGGTTTGGCATAAATTCAATTAGACATTTTAGGAATGTACAGTCATCAACAATTTTCCTGATCAAGTAAAGCATTTCAACCTATTTCGTTTGAGACACTTTTTGAGTATTATTGATATAAAAGGAAATATAACAAGATTTGCAATGAAAAATATTAAATACTCCCGTCCAGTCGGACGGACTGAAAATACACTGACTGTATCCTTACTGAGGATGAATACTCGCGACTCTAAAAAAAGAAGAGATTTTGTGAGTATGACTCTAAACTGAGTCTAATGGGGAGGCTCCCGGTCTGGAGCTCAAGAGAGTGTGTAGTACAGCTTCATTTCTATTACTCCCAGGTTCACTTTGGCCTTGATTGGTAATACCTGTTAAGGTCTTATCTTTGGGTCAAATAGATGTGTTTTAAAATGATTTGTATTCGATAGGACCGAGTGCAAAAAGAACTCTAGGTATGTTATATACTCACATATGCAGATTCACATCTACATATACACACAGCATCATAACGACACAAATATAAAGACGCAGGAAGACTTCTTTATAAATATATTATTGTAAGGGTTCGAAAAGGTTACTCAAGGTTTTATGGTGAGAGGGAGTTGGAGACCGAACATAAACTGTAATATTTTGACCCCCACTCTTACGGCTGTCAGCGTTGTGTCTTTCTCGTTCTCTAGATGCTCAACCGGAGGCCCAGAGGCCCACTCTGCTGGGTGATGGCTTTCTTTACTTCATCTTATCAGCAACTTCTCTGGACCCCAACTCAATCGGGAGCCCCGAGGCCCTTCGGCCTGGTGTGGCTTTCCCTACCATATCTCGTCTATAACTCCGTCCGAACTCTAACTGCAACTGTCTGACTTCTGTCTTGACTGAGTTATATAATAGTTCAACGCCAACTCAGTCACCTACTCGATTTTTGGAATCGCATGTTGGATCGTCATCAAGCGGAAATAACTGTCATGCAGTTCACAGGTCACTCTCTTCCAGTGCATCAGTCTATGAGTGTACAATGGGAATTCTTTTTACCTCGTCCCATTTCATCAGCCAATTTCCGCCCTCGCGATTTCCTCTCATAACTGCCATTAGAATGTGTCACCTCCTTCCGGGGAATCACCTTGGAATGGCATTTTTGGCCGGGTCGAAGGTCAAAATACAACAGGTATATAATAGCCCTAAACGATTTGACATGTATCGATAAATGATTAAATAGATAAAAACGCTCAATTCACTTGGAATATTTTCTTTGATACAGAAAATTTACATTGAAAATATTTAAAAATTGATTTTTATTTCTTTCCTTTTTTAGTAATAGTTGTAGTTGTTATCGTTGTAGTAAGAGCCGTATTAGTAAATGAAGGAAGAGATGGCAGAAGAGTTGATTTGTAGCATCAGTAAAATTTCGTCATTATATATAAACTCTAAAGGAAAGAAAATGAATTGTCCCACTTGTTCAAGCGTAAAATTACGTTGCAAAGTTGATACAAAAATTATTGCATTTTTAACCATCAAATTAAAGCTTTATAAAATTAGAATTAAATGCATCCATTGAACTCAGTGATTAAAATGTATACATAGCTGCCGACTGTAAACACGACTGTCTATTCAGTTTCACAGAATTTTTGTGAAATTACTTTCTTCCTCTTCAATTTGACAGCCGAAAATATTCAAAAATAAACTGAACCCCCAAATATAAACAAACAAAAGCAAAAACAAAAAACGAACAAAATCCATAAATCAATAGAAAAAAAATTGCCCTTTAAAATAGTGTATTACTTGAATATAATTGAATTTCTTTAACTTAGTTAAGTAATAGTTAATTCTGAAATAAGTATCCAGGTTTAAGATAGCAAAAGCCGCAACTATTTTTATTGTGTTTTTAGTGTTCTTTAAAATTTGGCGATAGTTATGTTCTCTTGGACAGCCCATTGGTATAGTGGTTAGAGTGTTCACCAATGACCCGGAAGACCGCGGTTCAATCCCAGGTTGAATCATACTAAAGACTTAAAAATGGTACTTGATTCCACCTTGCTTAACACTCAGCATTATAAAGTAAGGGTAAAGTGGAGCAATCCAGAGAAAGGAGTAGCGCCCTTCCTTACACCTCGGTGTAGTAGCTATTGAAAATGAAGCCATCGGGTCGACTTCGACAACGATCGGCAACTTTATTTGTATTCTTTTGCAGATTATTTACCCTATTTTTACAGTATTTTGAACGCATTACAACCGGGTTACGTAAAAAAAAAACGAGTTACGTCACGACTTATAAAAAACCAATTAATTACGTAAAGTAAGGTATAGTTATATATCGACAAAAACAGAAAAAAAACTACATATATATATATATATATATATATATATATATATATATATTGCTAACAATTTTTTAAATTATGAAAATCAGATATATGAGAGATAAGGTATAAAGACAATTAAATTTAGAATATGAAGAAATTTCAATACATTTTTATATGTATATTAGCATTTATGCTTAGAATTAAAATTTTCTTTTGACATAAATATAAAATGAGCAGAATTATAGAATATAAAGGCAAATTTTTAATTCAATATTTTTTAGATTTGCTGTTCGCTTTGATAACCTCAAAAATTCGGCTTGGCATACTATCAACTAGTTTCTGAAGTTTAACCGAAGGTATTTTTCCCATGCGTCTAAGATTGCGTTTTTGAGTTCAGAAATTGCTGAATACTGTCGACCTCCTTCATATACTTTTTCAACCATCAATCCCCACAAAGGTCTGGTGAGCATGCAGGTTGGTCAAGAAGTCTTTTTTTCAAGCGAGTACTTTTTTGTTATTGATGCATTGTTGACAGCAGTATTATCTTGCTGAAAAATCCATTCTTCTCCACATAGACGACGCCCTTCTTGTGCGAGCGCTAAATCATTTAGCATCTTCATATAATCTGCTTCTTTTTGTTCCCCAAAGACAAATTGTAATTTAAGTTTTCCTGAAATGAGAAAGCCCCCCCTCCAGATCATAAGAGATCCTTCTCCACTATGTTGAGTGATTCTCTTCTGGAAAATGTTTTGCGTGCCTGTACTTCTGAAAACCTAAATTGAATTTCTTTTCGTCTGAGAAACCAACTTTTCGCCATTCTTTAGCACTCGTGGTTTGATATTGACGAGCATATTCCAGTCGTTTCTCCTTGTGCTTCATAGTTAACTTTGGGCGATTAATTCTTTTCTTATGCTTAATTTTTTCGTTGTTTAAATGCCTTCTAATTGTCCTAGGAGCATCTACAAGAGATTTCAATATTTTTGATGTTGATGAAGTTTTTGTTTTACTTCGTGAACAATTCTTCTCTTGAATTGTGGTGATAAGTTTTCTGGCCTGCCAGTTGGTTTTCTTGTTTTATACTTATTTGGACTTTTCAAGTAATTGCAAATAACACTTTTATTGCGTCCTAAGGCCTTCGACATTTCTCTCTGAGATTTTTTGACTCTTTTCAGAGTTGTTATCTCGCCTTTCTCAAATTCAGATAATTTAGATCCTTTAGCCATTTATGCTTTTAGTATTTTAAGTATTACAGTTTTAATAGCTTTTATATTACGTAGACTATATATAATAAATTTTTCAATTAAATTAAGTCCTTTTTCTTTACTTTTTATTGGTGATCTTATATTTATGTTAAAAATAAATTTTGAAATTTAGAATAAATGCAAATATACATATGAAAAACGAGTTGAAATTTCTTCTTATTTTGAATTTAAACGTTTCTTAACCCTATCTTTCAAATATCTGATTTTCATAATTTAAAAATTATAAACAATATCTTTTTCTTCCTTTTTGAGGGTGGTCTTATATTTTTATCCTGGGTTGTATACACATATGTTTGTGTATAATATGGAAATGTATATTTCCGACAGAAGGTTTTCAGTATTAATGACAAACTGGAAAAATAAACATCTTTCACCAAACGTTGATATATATATATATATATATATATATATATATATATATATATATATTAGTAATATCCACTCAGCGTCCGAAGACAGTGGGTGTGGATTATTCATGTATAGATTATATTGATAGAAGCTGTCATGCTACCTCAGGTCTAACATGTAAAAGTCATCTGACGAGACGGAGAGTATAATAATATTCTCCGGCGAAATAAATTAATTATGATAAATTAACCAGGTTTGAGTTTCCTTCTAATTGCACTATATATATATATATATAAATTAAATCGCGAGTCGGGACTATCCAACTACAGTTTCGCCTAAAATGGCTCCTCAGGGTAACTAGCACCCAGAGGAACCGTTTTAGGCGAAACTGTAGTAGGATAGTCCCGACTCGCGATTTAATTTTTGTAATTGGCTCTATTTAGTATTGAGCACTTTTTGTAATTGTAGCATTGCAGCATTTTGAAAAAGAAAAAAAAAACCCAGCCAGAATTCAGAGATAACAATATCTCGAATCACTGCCTGGGGAAAAAAGAAAAAGATTATTGGGAGAAAAATAAAGAAAAGGCCAACTTCGTCACACCAGTTGAAAAAAACCAAGAGATATGCAATCAATTGGTCAAAAGAACAAAAACCCACCACAAAATGCTGTAATGCTGATCCAAATACTTGTTGGAGATAATGTAAACATTTTTTCAATAGGTTCCTTGGTCATCAAGTGTATTACTAAAATTCTCTCTCTTCTTTTAGGTAAGAATGTAATAGTAACCCAGCAAAAATGGCACACAATACCGGGATTATTATTTGAGCAATACTTCTAAAATGTTCTTATCGAAGTTTCAGCTGGATTTAGAATAAACTGGCTGTATTCCTTGTCGAGAATTAAGATCTTTCTCACTAAATTAAGGGGTTTCCTGGGTATAACTCAATCATTTGATGGTGAAGCTCCAGGTCTGGAGATTAGGGGAGTGTGGAGTAGCCCATTCATTAGTATCACTTCCAGGTCTATTCTGACCCGTGGTAGTTGTAGTGGTTGACTACAACCATTAGAACTACTAAGTTACTAACAAGTAACTGTTATGGTCCCATCTATGGGTCAAGTAGATCTGCTTATTCTTATTCGATATGACCCTGTGCCGAAAAAGAAACCTTTTAAGGAAAACTTGGAAAAAAAATTAAAATATGAATGTACAATGAAGCGGTTCAATAACCTGTTGGCATACGATAAGGCTAGACGGGTTAACATGCCACTAAAATGATCGGTCATTTAAAACGCTCTTAATGATTAGAATAATTTCCAGCTGAATTTACAAATGAATTATAGCATTTTAGGGTCTGCATTCGAAGTGAACGTCATTTTATAATATGAAAATATGAAAAAAAACTTTTGTGTATTTAAGAGACCAGATATATAATTCTATTTATTTGATTTGAAATCGGCTTTAGATTCTCTGCTAGTGGGGAAAAAATAAACATCTCCAAGTGTTGGTCAATCAACTACCTCACACTGAATTATTATACGAAGTCGAAAATAGTGTGTTTTGGTGATCGATTTGCCCAAAGCGATTAAATTTCGTGATTTGATACGGGTTTATGAACTTACAATTATTTTGAGATCGCTAACTTGCATCTGTTCGCAATCCACGCATACTAGAAGATTGATCGAATTTGTTTCCTTCTTTTCTGATTTTTCTTCTGTGGACGCTGGATTCCTAAAAATGGCGGCGTCATTTTTCGCGCAGACGTTATAAGTATTCAAAAAACAGTTATTTCTCAATTATCAACTTCTGAACTTAATTATCATCTACTAAACTTGGCGTACCCAATCGGAATCGAACTCACTGATAATGATCTTCAAGCGAAGCTCGCTAACCATTACATCACCAAAGGCTGACTTTGGAGCAACGTAAGAAGTATGCATTTATCCAAACCCTCTACGAGCAGGATACGACACAAGGTCAATTTTTTAAGAAGAGTACAACTGATTTGAATTCAGCGTTTTCCTTTTCCTAGACAGGTTGTTATACCAAGGTTAAAGAGCCCATTCTGGCTTATTATTTACCTATAGCTGGAGGGATAATTGTTGGATTGTTTTCTTTAAAGGTATTAGAGCTACGTCATATATACACTCCTTGAATCTTGCGATCAACTAAAAAATCATTACGGAAGACAAGACACTGGAGAATGCATTTTTGTCAGCTGATCTTAATGACACGTAAAACTCTGACTGACGTGAGTTCAGTCTAACGAAATTTTGGGATTAACTTTTCTCTATTCGAAAGGCATTGAGCACTAGTCAACTCTCTTTTTATATATCATTGGTTGTTATATATATATATATATATAGGACGCAATGGAAAAATTATGGATATAATGAAAATAACAATGACATTTCTCTTGATCAGATATATCTACCAAAATTACATGAAAATATCTTGATATACTAGAGATTAGATTTATACAAAGAAATCGCCCATTCAGCTGGGGCTGTACACCGACTGCTTTTCTGCCGAGGGATAAGACTCCTTCCCTAACGAGTGTTCTGTTTATGACACTAAAAAATCTGTTTGTGAGGTTCCAGTAATGCGGAGTACCCCTACTTTGCCATCGCTCCCAATTCTACTCTTCTCCTGGAGGGGTAGCACCTGATGGGGTCCTATCTATGGGTCAAATAGAACTGTTTTGATATTGAAACTGCGTACTAATGCTAAACTGAATTGCTTGAAATAGAACTGTTTTGACATGGAAACTGTGTACTTACGCTAAACTGAATCGTTTGAAATAGAACTGTTTTGACATTTAACTGTGCGTGGACAAAAACTATACTTATACTAAACTGAACTGGTTGAATTGGAACTTTTTGACTTAACTGAATAGCTTGAAATAGAAATATTTTTGACGATTAAACTGTGTACTTACATTTAAACTGCATATTTATGCTAAACTGAATTGTTTGAAATAGAACTGATCATTTGTATAAAGCGTATTTGGCATTAAATAACCTACAAAGGTTGATATTCCATAAATTCCAACCAACCAACGCCACTGACTTCAGCTACGGCCTCCAGACGACTTTGGATTCTCCTGGAAGCCTTTCCTACGGTCTCCTTGTTTAAATTGGTAAATGCTGCCGTTATACTTGCCTTCATCTCTGGTAGAGCAATGAGTTTTGTGTGTCTCTCGTAAAACCGCGCTGCATACTTAAAGCGAGTGCAATTTGGGGAGTTAAGCAGACAGATGTTAGGAGTGATGTGGTCTCAGAAATTTTCTGACAGCGAAGACTTGATTCTCCTGTTTGTGAGGCATGTGCAAAGTTTTGTTGCCAAACTTTAGGTCTTCTAGGAGTCACCCCCTCGATAGAGAGCAGCAATACTTCCCCTAGGCACTTGATGTAGACCTCCGTGTTGAGTCTGCGACCATGTGAGATAAATGGAGGCATAATATCACCATCGCTAGTGGCCACCCCAAACAACGATGAGGGCTGGGTGTTAGGTTTTCATCAATATGAATAGGCATCTCAGATTGACACCAAAACACAATGACATCTTCGTATTGGCTCTTCCACTGTGGATGCCAAGTAGTTCAGTCTGTTCTTTCCAAATTTCGGGAGGAGTGAATTGCGTCAGGGTACTGATTTCCTCACTGACAGTTTGCAGTCGAGTAGACAAAAATAGAACCAAATAAAGCACATGTACGAAATTAATTTAAAAATTGTGATAATTTACCCATTGCACTATATATATATATATATTGTTTAAAATAGTTTGGTTAAAGACTACGAAATTTTTTATGATCTTATGTTCTTCTTTAGCTTTGTTGGTTAGTTTCTGTCAAGTTGATATAGAAGTTGCCCTAGGTTCTGTTCTTAAGCCCTCTCGATCATATCGATTAATCGTCTTCAGAGGAATTATTTTTTGTTAGTATAGTTGATTTTTATCTACCCTGGTAACCTAGTCGTTTGGGTGTGTAGAATATACCGACTGCATCTTTTCAGAGGGGTAAAACTCCCACTCAACGAGTGTCCTGCGTATGACACCAAATAATCTGATGGTGAGGTTCCAGTAATGATGGAGCTTTGAGGAATACGAAGTAACCCTTCATTGCTATTGCTCCCGGGTCCACTCTGGACCAGAGTGGTCGCACCTGATAGGGTCCTGTCTATGTCAAATAGAACTGTTTTACACTTAAACTGTGTGAAAACAGATGACTTCCGCTCAACTGAATTGTTTGAAACAGAACTATTTGACCATTTAATGATGTGTAAATAAATGACTGATATTTTATTGAATTGTTAGCGTTAAATAGTAATGCTTGTAACTACTTCACAGTCTGCAAACAAAAAATTAATATCAAATAGGATTATAAGTGTTAGATACCAATAACTTAACTTTGTAGAAACAATAGCGATACTAGTGTGTGCAAACAAATCAGTTCTAATTCATTTAAGAATGAAATACCTTACATATTATGTATATCTATTTAAATGTGTTTAAAAAATGACTGATATTGAATTGTTACTGTTACAGAGCAATACTTGAAACTGTTTAACTGTGTGCAAACAAATGATTAATAGTAAATTGAATTATTCGTATTTGATAGAAATACTTGAAACCATTTAAGTGTGTGCAAAAACAATGAGCCCAGACTCGTTTAAGAATTTTATCAGTCGTAGGTTTACAAATCATATATATTTGATACATTTTATAATGTTTTCGTTTAGGGGTAATCTTCGCAGACTCTTTATAATCTCTTCACTCTCATACAATGCCGAATTCCGAATCGTGTAATGACTGTATACACAATATTTCACTGCTCACCGCTACCGGAAAACTGTTTGAATGATTTATATACTTACTATTCCTTGTCACGTGACACCATAGCGCAATCCATTTCAACGGTCGTATTTATCGGTTGGAGATCCGTGTTCGACCACATAGGTCGGTATTTGCTCATTCGTCTCACATAACACCTCCTCTTTTGAGCTGACACCCTCCGGAGTCTATCCTTTGGAGTCTGTATCTTCTCAGGGTTTGTTCCAAACTTAAAAATTCCGACGTAGTTCTTTTCCTTTTTGGTACGTATTGAAAAATACTTTTTCTCCCGGGTTAAGATATTTATTAATAGAGATATTCCTTGATGTTTGCGCCTTCTGTTCGGGTAGTATCTTGTTGAACACGGATTTAATTTTTCGAGTCAACGTCATTTTCGCATGCATGAAGAGGATTTGGCTTTAAATAACTTACAAAGGTTGATATGCTATAAAACCCAACCAAACCAAACCAAAACAAACCAAACCAAACTTAATCAATCTAGTTTGGGTGCGAAATTTATTTTGTTGGGGTGGTTTAGTTATTGTGTTAATTGTTGAAGATGTTTAGTATGTTACTGGCGATATGGTACGCTATTTCATTAATTTGTTTATTTTTAATGCTGATTGCTTCGAGGATTTGTTGGTGTTACAAACCACTAAATGCCATCAAACAACGTATAATTACAACACATAGTTATAACACTGATAAAATCACATTTTCTGAAAAACGAAAAATCCTCACCAATAACTCCAAAATCATACATAAAAATAGCAAGAAAAACGCCAAAGCAACCCCATCAATAACAAACCCTTTATTAGAAATATATTTCGCTCCAAAACTAAACAAAAACAAACAATACCTACAAAAACAATCCATCTGAAGACGACCAATTAATATGACTTGACTTAATACACAAGAATGCTACGTGCAATCTTAAACAAGTCCTGGCGGCAACACCCCACAAGACACCAACTGTACGGCCACCTGCCCCCTATCACGAAAACTATTCAAGTTAGACGGGCCAGACATGCAGGACACTGCTGGAGAAGCAGGGACGAACTCATAAGAGATGTACTCTTATGGACCCCCACACATGGCCGTGCAAAAGCAGGACGACCAGCACGAACATACATTCAGCAGCTATGTGAGGATACGGGAGGTTGTCCTGAAGACCTACCTAGGGCGATGAACGATAGGGAGGAGTGGCGAGAGAGGGTCAGGGATATCCGTGCTACCAGCGCGATGTGATGATGATGAATATGACTTAAAGCGCTTTGAAGAAGAACCTTAGGCAACTTCAACATCAATTAGATCATGATACTAAGAAACTAGCAAGAAAGCTTGAAAAAGCTGTTAAGATCATTACAAAGAAAGTTCCGTGGTCTTTAACTGTTGTAACCTAACAAAAGGTTACTGAATGAGAAATTACCAAAACGGTGGTTGGAAATTAAATGGAAATCATCATACCTTAACAAAATACAATATTCACCAGCGGCGTGAAGAAGGTAAACCACTGATCGTAGTGACGACTTAGTATATTCTACACCCCTCATAACGTATTTATGAGGAATGGGACATATTCATTAACGTTCATAGTAAAGGGTATATAATATTAACCAAAGTTTTTTAAACAATAACTTGTTGACGAAATAAATACTATATATAAGCGTTTCGTTAAAAAAACACCGATAACGTTCTTTTTGATATTTTCTTAAATAAATATTTCTGACAAAATTTAAAAAAATATTCATGAAAAAATTTCTTCAATGATTGTTAGAAGAAAAATTTTTTTGAGTTAATAATTTATGAATAAAAATTATATTTGAAGCTGCTATAAAAGTATGTTCTCTTAATTTTCTCTTTTCTTATAAAATTTCTCAAAAGTGTTTTATTCAATTTTATACAAAAATTGAAATTCCTCATCTTCGAGTGCTTTGTACCATTATGTATATATATGTATATATTTACCAACCCCTACGCATGTGCAGGAAGTGATAAAATGTCAATTTTTAAGCGAAGTTTAACAGGTTTGAATTCAAAATTTTCCTCCATCTTGACGGATTGCCTAATCAAGGTTAAAGGACCCAGTCTGCCCTAATATTTACCCATACCGAGAAGAATTGGATTAATACTTTTCACATGAATATTAGTGCTAAGTGAAATGCTATCAGCCTCGACCGGGATTTGAACTTGTGTCATCGTGTCCATTTCCTACGACGATAGCCATTAAACAACGCGCACCTTCAGTCTGTCTGACTGTATGTATAGATGTACGTATGTGTGTGTTTGCGTATATATATATATATATATATATAGTTTTCTTGTCATGATGCAATTACTCCCAACTCCGGTTTAACTGGACTAAATAATACCTATATATATATATATATATATATATATATATATATATATATATATATATATATATATATATATATATATATATATATATGTCATGTACATTGTGTGTTCCGTGCACGTGTGTATTGTGTTTCAGTGAGTATTGTTATGTGCATGTATGCTGCCTGTACTTGTGTGTGTTGTGTGTGAGTATGTCCCTGTGTGTATGAGTGTGTGTTATCTGCAAGTGTCGTGTTTGTGTGTATGTCTGAGTTCATTGAGTGTGTGTTTACGCAGCCTTCGGTTATAGCTCGAAAACCTGTTAAGCGCTCTTAATTTAACTTACTAGTTAACCAAAATGTATCTTAAGCGCATGCGTGAGCAGACTATTTCCTTAATCAGACGATAGTGAAGCTGTGTGCATTTAGAGTCGCCGAGTTAGTTGAGTTTTCAGTTAACTCATCGAGTTGTCTTAACAAAACATTACATCACTGAAATCCCTCAATCTCTATTATGGTCCGTATGCGAATTACTCTGTCTTTTGACTTTTCACGAAAGAAAAATTGCCTTTTCAAAATCTGTGGATGAAATAAAGACAAACGCGACGAAACGGCTGACTGCAATCCAAAAAGGGGATTTCAATCAATTTTGTGGAAGTGGAAGGATCATTTAGTTAATTGTAAGAGGTCTCAAAGAAAGAACTTTTTGTTGTGTTGTCCTCTACAAAATTTAAGTATTGGTCTCCGAGAGATAGCTGATTACCTAGTGGTGGAAAAGAAACTGAGATATCATATCTTATCAATTATAGAACTTCGCGCGGGTCGTAAAGTGGGCGAGGCCTGCAAACCATTGTTTTAGAATCACTGTCATGTACATCTTTTTGTGTATTGTACCGTAACGGTTAGATGTGAATATATTTCTAATCTTCCACTAAAACATAATAAGGATTCATTGTAAATGTTTATACAATAGAAATGCATTGCGAACTCTTTTAGTATTAGCTCTTTATATAACATGCATGGGAAGTCCCCAGGGTGTAATTGCTAAAAAATTGGAACATGGCCTCAAAATTAACGAGTTCGAGCTCTTGTCACGTAGCTACGGTCACTTTCGGACTAATATCGTTGGGAAAGGTATAAACCCCCTTATTCCCCTTACCTATGGGTTAAATAGTATCATTACTGTTCTTCTCTAACGATGGCTTTGGTATTAAATAACCCACGAAGACTGATATGCCATGAGACAAAGCCAAACCAAACCTTTAACTTGTATATTGTAAGTCGGGGTACATCAAACAAATACATTAAGACTTTCAGTTCTTCCAATGATCACACACACACACACACACACACATATATATATGTATATATATAGTCATTCAAAGACAAACTTTTTCGTTGTATCACAACTCTTCAGTGTGGCTAGACATGTAGGACGCTTGAAGCTGGGGTCGAAACCCGCCCAATTTTACGTCAAACTTAGCCTCATACCGCTCGGCCAGCAAGCGAACTACATCAGCTCGGAAATTATTAGGCATTATGTAGTAGCTTTCGTTTGCTTTACATTTTTGCCTTACCGGATACCAGAGAGGTCAATTCATTCGAAGAGCTTTGCATTATGCGTGGCAGCCGTTAATTCCTTCATCAGAGTGCTCAACCCCCGTGGAAGAGCGTATATCTTTATAGGTAAGTTAGAATAGCGTAGATACAGAGTCAACGGTGCTTGATGACAGTCAGTTTCTCGCCTATGTCATCATCGGACAGATCAAGTCTTGGTCTGATGACCATATAAGGGAGGAACTGACATTCTAAGATTCGTCTGAAATTGAAATTCTTAAAATTCACTTGAATCCATTTTTTCATTTTCAAACTTCTTGAATGATGACGAAGAGCAAATAATTTAATGATGAAAATAGCCATTATAATAATTCTTATAAAACCTCGAGAGAACTAAATCGCCAACATATCTGCCAGTTTTTTTCTTGAAAGAACAGATATTAGACAGAGCGTAAATATTTTTTAAAAAATTAGCTGTTTGCGTAGTCTAAGCTTTCAACGGACAAAATATCACTGTTTTGTATGTGTATGTGTGATGTTGTATATATCCCTTTGTTGGGGGAGACAAATTTTCAAACGCTAATGTTTGTTTGTATGCTCAGTGGCAGTTGGCAGGCAAATATTCTTTAAAATATTAGTACGAATATTTCCAACAGACTTAAGAATGTAACCAAACAAAAGGTTTATATTTTTTGTTTGTAAAATTATTTTTGTGAACGTTAAATGTAGACTTCTCCATTGAATTATAATTATAATTGTATAGTGTGATATTTTTTTCGAAATTGTTAAATATGGTTTTGTATGCTCGGAGAATGATATTTATAAACACAAACAGTAAAATATCAACAAAAAAAGGTAAAACAAACAAACAAACAAACCAAAACAAAACCAAAAAACAAAAAAAAAAAACAAAACAAAAAAAAAAAACACAACAAAAAAAAAAAACAGTTGTCGTTTCGAAAGTAATGTGATATGTTTAATTTAATTTCTAATTGCTATTAATTATCATTATTCCACCTGTAAGATTATAACACTTATATTTTCCTAACCAACATATTTTGAACATGTCTCTAGGTTCAACAACGGAATCTCACAATGTGTAACATATTGACCTTCGACCCAGTCGTCAATCGATAAACAGGCGCATCCAGTCGAAGATATCACCTTGACATGTGGACGGGTTGAATTCGGTGCAGATGCGACGCCCACAAGAAGCAGGTGAACGATAAACAATTATATAACCCGGTGCCACAGACAGTTCCAGTTAGTTGGAGTTCGAGTTGCAGTTCGAGGCAGTGAGAACCAGCTCCCAGCAGAGGGCTTGGGCCCCCAGGACCCCCGGTTGAGCAGCCCTGCAGAATGAGAAAGAAGTGCTGTGATAGTCAGAGGAACTTGGGGTTACAGTCTGTTCAGTCTCCAACTCACCTCTCACACACAACCCTTTCGCAACCCTTTCGAATAAAGTGAGAGAGGTATATTTTTTCTAAAGAAGTGTGTTCGTTCGTCATTATGGTTGATTATGTTTCCGCATATATATGTATACGTATAGTTGTATCACGGCTATGCAACAAATGGACCAAAAAGTCAACATGGAAAGATATCAACGATATATTAAAACGTTACGAAAAAAACTGATAAAAGTTATTTTAGGAGGTGCCCATGGTGTAATGGTTATCGTCGCAGGAATTGGACACGGCGACACGAATTCAAATCCTGGACTGATTGCATTTCACATAGCACTAATACCCTTGGGAAAGGTATGAATCCAATTATTCTCCCTCCAGCTATGGGTAAATAGTAGGGCAGACTAGGTTCTTCAGCCTTGGTGAGACAACTAGTCTAGGAGAAGGAAAACTCTGAATTCAAACCTGTTAAACTCCGCTTAAAAAATTGACCTTGTGTCATATCCTGCCCGAGTGGAGGGGTTGGGTAAATATGATAAAAGTTATTAAAAATAATTACATTTTCTGGTCTTAACCTTTTCTGAAACTTCGATAAAATAAATTGTCGCGATTATAATGCTAAATTTCCAAAAATACTAAAAACTTTCAAAACCCAACAGTATTTTCTTAAATTTTGATTGCAGAAGTATATTTCATCTATTAGTATTATGCTATTACAGCAAGAAAGACATTCTATGATACCAGGTACTTGAAAAATTGAATTGTCGGAAAATATTTTTTGGTCTCTGTAACTGCTTAGCTTTATCTCACTCTGTTCATATCTATCTATCTATCTATCTATCTATCTAGCTTGCTATTTCAGTTTGCCAAGATATATCTCTGTTCATTATCTATCTCTGTTCATTATCTATCTATCTATATATCTATCTATCTATCGATCGATCGATCAATTTCTAAATTTCTAAAATTTTCAACAAAAACGGAGTTCCTTTTGAATAGCCAGTTAGATCAGCACGCTAATCCCTTTTTGTCTATCCGGGTAGCATATTCAGAAGATGATGTCCTTGGCCATTTGGATATGTCGAATTCTGCGTTAATGGGCAAGTCATAATAATCTCACGATTCAGACGCTGAGACAATTCAGGTGATTTATTTTCAGGTGTTTAATATTGCAGCGGTCTTTGAACAGAAGCCATTTTAGATGGGAAAATCTGATCTTTGCTTGGATTAGAAAGCTGATCTCTGGGATTTAGTGTAAGTTATTCACATTCTCTGTCCTATTCGAACAACAAATTGCATGAATTGATATTTTTAGGATAACGGGTCATTCTTCTGAAATTGCAGATATTCTAAACTGTGGATTTGCCAAAAGATTTCATATTTACACAAAGAAGAAATGTGATCACCCTTTCTTTTAATTTGCACGAAGGGAACAGGATTTTTTTTAGGTTTCCCAATGCTACACCTAAAAGGATTATTATTCTGATGACACATCAGCCATTTTGAGCATCCGTGTAATGCTCTTATGTAAAATCAGCATCGGTTAGATTGCTGACATGTTTTCCTAATTACTTGCTGAAGCTGAAGAAATGTCACAGTTTAACCGGTATATATATATATATATAAAAACTGTTCAAATCATGAAAAGTATATATATATATTTACTAATCTAATATCTACCAGCATTCACGGTACCAGAAAAAAAGACCCCCCCGCTGCCAGGAATAAGAGATAAGAGTATCTCGAATCACCGCCCGGGGGGAAAAGAAAAAATATTATAGGTCAAAAAGAAAGAAAAGGCCAACCTCGTCAGACCCATTGAAAAAAATCAAGGGATATGCAGTCTGTTTGTCAAAAGAAAACTAAAACCTTCCACGAATCATGCAATGCTACAATTACAAGAGTGCTCAACACGAGTGGAGCCAACTATAAAATTAACTTAAATCGCGAGTCGGAAATCTTCTACTAAAGTTTCACTTTATCGGATCATCAGGAAGTCTAACCCCGACTTCCTGATAATCCGATAAGGTGAAACTTTAGTAGAAGATTTCCGACTCGCGATTTAAGTTAATTTTATTGTATATATATATATATATATATTTAAAGTGTTTCAGAAAAATTGATATCATTCGTAATCGAATAACATGAACAGTTCATATTCAAATGATCACAAATTTTACCAGGATGTATGGAAACTACTCAAAATTCTATATATTTTTCTTTTCAGGTAGAGAAATTCAATTCACTGAAAAAGAAAAGGCATATAAACATTAAGCGCGCGCGCGCGCACACACACACACACACACATATATATATATATATATCCCTCTGCACGAGTGACATAAGGTCAATTTCTAAGTGGAATTAAACAGGTTTGAATTCAGAGTTTTCCTTCTGCTAGAACGGTCGCCATACCAAGGTTAAAGAGCCCTGTCTGCCCAACTATTTACCCATAGCTAGAGATAGGATGATTGGATTCATGCCTTTCCCAAGGGTATTAGTGCTATGAGAAATGCCGACAGTTTCGTCCAGGATTTGAACTCGTATCATCGTGTTCATTTCCTATGATAGTAACCATTACACCACAAAGGTCTCCATTTGTTTCAACATATAATGTTTAAATTTGAGAACATTTGAACGTCAATTGGTCAAATTTTAGGATAAGGGGAATTATATATATATATAAACGGCTGCAATCCATCATGAGAACGAAAGAAACATCCAAAGATTCATGCTAAAGAAGGGTAAGGGCTGGGTTGATTGCTTGGTGCCTGAGGAACCCTTCAAGCTGAATACCGACGCAATCGAAGCAATTATTAAAATCACCTTGCCGGAGGTTTGCTTCCGGCGAGGCATACCTCATTAAACTGAGCTTTGTTTCACAGTTTGGTCCCGTGGGGAGTCAAATAAATTCATCCTTACTTCTAACAAGCCTTATGGCATCCGTGCCAGCTTGTTAAAAAAAATACCGGCACATTTCCAGGGGGCTTTAAAGGCGGTAAGGTCTGTGTTGATAGGCCGGCGCCTGCGTTATCAAAGTTAATGCCGACGGAACTGGGTAATATATTTCCTCGCCAGAGAGGCTTGCTTCCGGCGGGATACCTCATTCTAAAATGACCTTGTGCTACAGTCTATTCTCGTGGTAAGCTGAATAATATTATGCATTAAAAATGTAGACTTTTATTTACGTAACTGAAATTTTTTATAGATAACAAGAAGTTAATGGAAAGGAAAAATAATAGGGACGCGGATTCAGATAAGCCCGAAATACAATCATTAGGAGAAAAGCGTTGTTGGAGGTTTTTAGATATAAAAATATGTCATAAGTTGAAACAATTATGAAAATCATTTATTGAATCGTTCAACAAGTAGGAGGGAAAACAAATACCACAGAGAGAGAGAGAGAGAGAGAGAGAGAGAGAGAGTAATGGTTGAAATGATAGTAGTGAGAGAGAGAGTGAGAGAGAAAGAGATAGTGAGAGAGCGAAAGGGAGAGAGAGAGAGAGAGAGAGTGTGTGTGTGTGTTAGTGTAAACGATAGTAATAAGAGAGAGAGAAAAAAAGTGAGGCGTGCTGATGGAAACGATAAGAGAGAGAGAGAGAGAGAGAGAGAAAAAAACGTGGGGAGAAATGCTTGTGGAAATGATTGTAACGAGTGTGTGTGTGTGTGTGTGAGAGAGAGAGAGAGAGTGTGTGTGTGTGTGTGTGTGTGTTAGTGGAAACGATAGTAATGAGAGAGAGAGAGAGAGAGAGAGAAAGAAAGTGAGGCGTGCTGATGGAAACGATAAGAGAGAGAAGTGGGGGAGAAATGCTCGTTGAAATGATAGTAACGAGAGAGAGAGAGAGAGAGAGAGAGAGAGATAGATTTTGGTTTGGTTTTGGTTAGATGGAATATCAATCATTGTTGATTATTTAATGACAAATCTTCTTAAGACATATATTGAATATATTTGATTTGTAAACACATTTCGTTGATAACATTTTAAAACATTTTTAGCGTGTCGTTAAATTCAAGTATTGTTATCTAATACAAATAATTCTGTTTACAATAAATCATTTGTTTGCACGCAGTCAAACGGTTTCAAATATTGCTATGTAACAGTAATAATTTAACCTCAGTCATTTGTTTGCCCACATTTAAATAGGTATTCATGATATATAAAATATTAGTTTGTCTGTAATTTCATTTTTGAATGGGTTAGAACTAACTTGTTTGCACATACTAGTATTGCCATTGTTTCTACACAGTTAAATGGTTTCAATTATTGCTACCGAACACTTTTATTTCAGTTCAATATAAATCATTACTTTGTAGACAGAGAAGTGGTTACAAGTATTGCTATTTAACACTATTTTTCCAATCTAATATTACTCATTCGGTTGCATACAGTTAAATGGTTCTGTTACATCTGCAGGTGTCGAAACACCATAACTAATAATGTGTTCACAGAACATCTTTCCCTTAGACTAATATGGTGTGTGTGTGTGTGTGTGTAACACATCGATGACAGACATAGTAGTGGAAAATGAATAGAGTACTCACAGTTGACTTGATTAGAACATTTATTTACAAGGACAAACACATTTTTGTGGTACGCAATACATTTATCAATATGGGTTGAGTTGTGTGTCACAGTTCCCGAGGGAAAACGTAAATTAATTCCACATTTGGTTTCCCAGATTTTGAAGTCATCCTTCGTTTCTGCTGCCACATGTAATCTCGCCCTGTTCTCGTGTATTTACACGAGAACTCAAAACAGTAGGCGTCAAAAGAGAGGAGGTAACTCCACCTGAAACAGAAAAGGGTTTAGCTCCCTTTGACCGTTAGATCGTCCTAACAGGTTCTAACTAACAATTCAATTGAGCTTCAGTCATTTGTTTACGCACAGTTAAATGATCAAACAGTTCTATTTCAAGCAATTCAGTTTAGCATGAGTCATTTTTTCCCTCAGTTTAAATGTCAAACAGTTCCATCTGACCCATAGATAGGATCCTATCAGGTGCTACCATTCCGGGCCAGAGTGAACGTGGGAGCAATCGCAATCAAAGGGTACTCCGCATTCCCCAAAGCTCCAGCATAACTGGAGCCCCACAGTCAGATTTTTAGTGGCATATCCAGAACACTCGTTGCGTGGTGGTCTTACCCCTCTGCAGTGATGCAGTTGGTGTATCCTATTGCCCTAGTCTACTGGGCTAGAGAGAGAGAGAGAGGAAGAGAGAGAGAGAGAAAGAGAGAGAGGCGGGGGATGGTGCCAAAAAAGATGAGTATAGAAAAATATACTTTTTCTTCATACAAGATTACGTTTGGTTATTTTATTTGGCCTCTTCTGTTGATATTTTGTCTAAAGCAGAGTCTGTCGGTTACTTTCCTGCTTTTGTTTTCATGCATTCAGATTTGCATTGGGTTTTGATGTGACGGTCTCCATTTCTTGTTTCATCTTTCAAACGATATTAAAACGATTTATATCAGTGCAAAAAATAAATAAATAAATAAATTAGATAGCATTTGGTAAAACAAAGAAGGAAAGGACTAGAGTCATTCAATAAATAAATAAATAAGAGGGATCTATCTATTTATCAATCTATAAGAGTCATTCAATAAATAAAAGAAATTTATCTATTTATCTAAGACGATTTAATAAATAACGGGAATCTATTTATCTATGAGGGTTATTCAATAAATAAAGAAATTTATTTATTCATGATGATCATTCAATAAATAAGGGTTGGTTGCTTTACGGTGTATCAACCCTTTTCGGGTCATTTAACGACGAATTAAGTAATTTTGCTTTGGTTTGTTTTTATGGCATATTGTTATGGTCCACCAGTCTTATATCAGATAAGACTGGTGGAAGAACAACTCAAACAACAGGTGATAGGTGAACTTTATTGTATTAGCAGAAAAAAGGAAGTCATACAAAAGAAGTACTAGCCGTTCTCGGGTTGCAGTCTGTCTGTCAAATGTCTCGTAAGAAACGAGAAGTTTTTTTCTCCGAGCGAGCTAAGCTCGGCGAATATGTTTAGGCTGGACGAGTCCATCTTTGGGGTATGGTAGGATATGTCCACATAACACATATCAACCATTGTTGGTTATTTTTGCCAAATCTGTTTTTATACATATAAACCGTTCTATTTTAAACTATTCAGTTTAGCATGAGTACACGGTTTAAATGTCAAAAACAGTTCTATTTCAAATAATTCAGTTTAGCATAAGTACACTGTTCAGTTCTATTTAATCCATAGATAGGACTCTATCAGCTGCTACCATTCCGGGCCAGAGTGGACCTGGGGTCGATGGCAATAAAGGAGTACTCAGCATTCCCCAAAGCTCCAGTATTACTGGAACCTCACCATCAGATTATTTAGTGTCATATCAGGACACTCGTTTTGGGGGGGGGATCTTGCCCATCTGCAGGGTTGCAGCCGGTGTATTCTGCAGCCCCCCCCCCACCGACAGGACCAAATAAATAAAAGAAATCTATCTATCTATCTATCTATCTACGAAGGCTATTCAATAAATAGGGGGAATTGTTTTGAAAGAAGCAAATATATATTTTTTACCAAAAATTTTTTCCATAAATATATACACTGGATTGTTTAAAATTGTTTCATAGTAAAAACTCCTTTAATCTTACAGAAATATTTGTTTTTAGGCGATTCAAAATGGTGGCAAATCAAAGAGAGTGCTGTAAACTTGAAAAGAGGTCTGTCATCGAATCTTTGGTGGCTTAAAAATGCAATGTGAAATTTATAGAAAAAATAT
The DNA here is from genome assembly GCA_963585895.1 of Sepioteuthis lessoniana. Classification (NCBI taxonomy): domain Eukaryota; kingdom Metazoa; phylum Mollusca; class Cephalopoda; order Myopsida; family Loliginidae; genus Sepioteuthis; species Sepioteuthis lessoniana. Next base: position 89,036,710 of record OY757910.1, on the reverse strand, counting down.
GTGATGTGTACGGAAAAGCATATTTTAGTCTAAAATGTTTGTAAATGAGTTAAATTGTTTAAAGAAGGTCAGAATAGTCTCCAAGATGAAGACAGTCCAGACTGGCAGGCAGGCAGGCAGACCCAGAATAGCGAGCATATTTGAAATAATGGAACTAGTTAATGCGTTCATTTTTGCTGGCACAAGAGTTACAGCAAAGAACATTCCTGAACAACAGGGAATTTCTGTATGTACGGCATACTAAATTATGCATGATGACTTTACCCTTTCTAAAGTTAGTTGTCATTGGGTTTCACCAAGACAATGGAAGTCCTCATGCTGTTGTAAGAATAGTGACAATCACAAGTTTGGTTGAGAACAGCTGCTATATCCTTCCGATAGTCCAGACTTTGGATTCCTGATTTCCACTTGTTTGCTTCACCTAAAGAATTTCTGCTTGGAACAAATTTTCAGGCAAGAGATGAAGTGAATAGTACCATGAACAAATCGCTAAAAACTCAATCCAAAGATGTCTATGCCGAAGGAATACAAAAAAGAATGGATGTTATACAGAAAAATAAAATAAGAATTTTTCCTTGGTGAAATTTCAGTCGTTTTATTGCAAATTTCTCCTTTATTTAAGAAAAATAAGGCTTATTTAAACACAACAAAACTAACCATTCAAACAAACATATCAGATGACATTAAAAAAGAATCGAGATTGTATCTTTGAATTTTATATCAAAAAAGTTTTAGGCAAAAAGAAGTTTCCGATTTACATTGAAAAAAATCCTGAAATTTATACAAAATATGATTTTATTGTAATGATCTTTGTGCAATGAGTCAAAAAAGAAGGATTATATGAATTTTTTACATTCAATAGAAACTGAGATGTTTGTCTTTGGAAAGTTATTTTCAATTTGCAAAACCGGAAAACGGATTTGCATCGGTACATTTTTAGGCTATTAAAAACAAAAACAAAAAACAAAATCAACAACAAAAAAACAAAATAATAAAGAAAAATAAAAACAAAAATCCTAAAAAACACCTCGATTTGTAAAAAAGTCTACCAAAATTCAACTATAAGGTTTTAATGACATTTTCGGGATTTATTCATGAATAAAAGCATTTAAAAAAACTTCATACAAATATTTTTAGTTAGTCACACACCATTTCTTTTTATTTTTCAAAATTTCTAAAAATATTTTGGAGGAACTTAAAATAGTTAATTTTCTTTTTTATTGAGATAAGTCACCGTGAAATTTAACTCGGTGAAATAAATAAAAACCTTTAATCGGAAATATTAAAAATTTGCTTTTAAACGTACAACAAAACGGTATTTTGTAAAAAGATTTTTGAACGTTTTTAGGTGTTTAGCTGATGTAACAATAAAATAAATTAAAATAAAATATAATAAAATATGCAGCAGAAATTGTGTTTTGAAAAAAATTGTATCGAAAATCTTTTTCTAAAGATCTAATTCATCTTTAATTTAAATTTATTAATGTTTCTAAAAATTTTACATGAAACTTCATGAGACTTTGCTATTGAATAAATCTTCATGAGACTTTGCTATTGAATAAATCTGAACAGAGTTCAAGAATAAATACCCAACCCCCATCTAAGATTTATGCTATTGAGTTTTTCCCTCAAATATTTCTTTGGGTTATATTTCTTTGCAGCACTGATTAAGATTTAAAAACAAGATTCTGAGGGGGTGTCCTCGTGATGTAATGGTTAAAGTGATGTACTGCGGAATCGTAGTACGCGAGTTCGTACTCCAGTCGCGCTATTACGTTCACTTTCAGGCAAATACCCTTGGGAAAGGTAAGAACCTCCTTATCCTCCCAGCTATGGGTTAAATAGTACCACTACTGTTCTTCTTGGAGAATGGCTTTGGCATTAGATAACCTAAAAAGAGTCGATATGCCATTAAACAAAGAAACCAAACCAAACCAAAAATTCTGAAAAGTTACTTTACTAAGTCTTACAAGGTCGATTTGCAATGTAAAAAAAAAAAAAAAAACACTGCCTAACTTTGAATTTAGTGTGACATTTCAGCATTACTTTTGAAAAATACAGTCCACTCATTTGAAATTATTATTTAAATTTCAGAGATTCAGCCTTAAAAAATTTAAAGAGTTACCTTTTAAAGTTTTATTTGGCTTGCTCAATTTTCTTTCTATGTTCATGATAAAATAGGTATTAAATCTGTGATTCTCAATGTGGGAACTTAGGCCTACAAGTGAGCCTGAGAAATGGGCTTGGAGTTGGTCGTTTATTGTAGATTGAAAGTAGAAGAGACATACGCCAGAAGTTAAACCAAGTTTTGAAAGTTCAAATTGACCAGCTGATAGACATGAGAAACAATTCTGAATAAAGACTACACTAGTCTTTATTCGGAATTGTTATTTTCTGCAACATTTTTGCCTTTGTAAACAAAATGTATTTCCTGTGGTATAGAATTTCTATTTATGCTTATGTAAGCCTGAAATATTTTGACACCAAGAATGGACCACAAGGAAGAAAATGTGAAACACTGCATTGAATAACCCGCAAGGAGTTGATATACCGTTAAAGAAACCATTATTACCACAGCTTATGAAATGCTAATCAGAAGAAAGTTTTTTCCAAAACTTTTGTTTTTCAAATTTAAAGAAAAGAACTTATCACTTGTTCTCTTTTTGTACAAATAAGTTCCAAAAGTTAAACGCTTTTCTGTTTGTAAATACTTTTGTGGTGGGAGGTATAATCGTGAGAAAGCCATAATCAGACAAACGAAAATAACTACAGGCGATAAAATAATCTCAGATTTTCTCTGGTGGAGCAGATAATCGTAGTGGTAGAGGTGGGAGTGTTTTTTTTTTTTTTTGTTGCACGACGGATCAATTCTGAAAGTAATTAAGAACGCTATTTCAGTCAATGTAAACAAATTCAGAAAAGTGTCTATCAATCATACGAATTTATTCTTTTCAATGAGGTTATCAACATTATAATTTGACAAATGACTTTTTAAAAAATTATCAAATGTGGAAAGTTTTATTAAAAATCAAAGTTAAATCATAAACTTTTTATTGAAACGAAAAGAAAGGAAGAAGAAAAAAGAAACGGTTAAAAAGCACTTTTGAGAAACCTCACTGTCGGTGGGGCTTCAAATACGTTAACTATATTCTCCTCATAGGGGTAAGACTCCCCCTCAAAAAAAGAGGTGTCCTGAGTGTGGCACTAAACTGCATCTAACTTTGTCTGTTTGTTTGTTTGATTTTGATGGCATATCAACCTTTATAGGTTATCTAATGCCGAATCCATTTTTGTACATATAAACAGTTTTATTTCAAACAATTCAGTTTAGCATAAATACATAGTTTAATTGTCAAAACATTTCTATTTCAAGCTATTCAGTTTAGTCAAACAGTTCTAATTCAAACAATTCAGTTTAGTATCGGCATATTTTTTGTCCACACGCAGTGAAATGTCAAAACAGTTCAATTGAAAACAATTCAGTTTAGCGTAAGTACTGTTTAATGTTAAAAACAGCTTTATTTCAAAAAATTCAGTTTAGCATAAGTATGCCGTTTACATGTCAAAACAGTTCTATTTCAAACGGTTCAGTTTAGCATAAGTACTGTTTAGTGCTATTTGACCCATAGATAGGACCCTATCAGAGTGGACCTGGGAGCGATGGTAATGAAAGGGTGCTCCGCATTCCCCAAAGCTCTGGCATTAGTGGAACCTCACCATCAGATTGTTAAGTGTCATATATCAGGACATTCGTTTGTGGGGTGGGTTACCCTTCTGCAGAGAAGCAGCCGACTGGACACTGCATCTAACGGCGAGGCTCCAGTTCTGGAGATCTTGGGATTGTGGGATTCTCCTTCATTGCTATTTGTTCGGAACAGTAGTACCTGTTAGGGTTCCATCTATGTCCTAAATAAATCGTTGTAAGAATTATTCGTATTCAGTAGGAATACTTGATGTCATACAACTGTAAATCATTTGTATTAACAATAGTTACTTGAAGCTAAACTTATTTATAAAGGATTATTGTTATTAGTTTGTTGAAACCATATGAATGTGTGCAAACAAATGACTATTATTAAATAGAAATAATTATTTAAAACCACATGATTATTAGTATTAGATATGAGTACTTGAAGTTATACACCTGTGTGTAAATCATTTGTAATTGATAAGAATTCTTGTTATATAATTGTGAATTACACTAGTCAACATAAAAAAAAAAATTGAAATATTTCGAGGTACCTAAAATTTTTAGTATTAGATTAGAATACAAGAATCCCTATGACCGTGTGCAAATTATTTGTATATGATAGGAATACTTGATATCATATAATTGGGTGCAAAAACTTCTCAAGAAACACCTACTCACAAATTTAAATATCAATGTACAATGAATGAGATTTCTTAACCTATAGTCATAGAATAACCCAAGACAAGTTGATATGCCATCTTAATCATACCAAATCAATCAATAAATCGAGACAGAAAAATATTGTAAGAGACCTGAAATTTAAGTGAAAATAGAAATATTTTATTTTAACACTATTCATTACTTTCATTCTCAAAATTTCGTGTGCGTCATGCTATGATAGGCTTAGCAAAATGAAATCTAATCAAACATATCCATCCGAGGTATGCTTTTACGTGAACTGGGTTACGAAATTAATTCTTTGTATACCAGCTCTCCACGGGACAATTTTACCGTGACACCTGACCTAGCCCATTGCTCTCTGCCCTGATCTCTCACTTTTGCTGAAATACTACAGATGTAAGAAGGCAAGCTTGGGATTAGCGTCGAAGAAAGTAAAATCCTTGACGAAGCTGTCTGCATTTCACTTCCGGCAATGTCCTTTGAAAAGGCATGAATCCATCAATTTTCCCTTCAGCGATGGATAAGTAGTAGGGCAGATTTAGTTCTTTAGTGTTGGTTAATGAAGCAGTCTTGGAGAAGGAAAACTGTGATTTCAAACGAGTTGTTTATTCAAAAATAGATAAATAGATATAAACAGAGTGAGATAACGCGTAGCGTAATAGGGCATTAGATGGATTTTAGTTTAAGGAAAAAGAAAAAAAATGTGTATATATATATATATATATATGTGCATGTACACACACACATATATATATACACACATATATCTATATAGTCATCCACAGACAGATCTGTTTCGTTCTATCAAAACTCATCAGTGTGGCTAGACATACTAGCTTCCCGTTCATACAGTTGAAAGAAGTACCAGTTCATACAGTTGAAAGAAACAACCTTGTGACCCTGAGTAAACATGAGGTTACCCGCTGGAAGAGGGAACAAAAAAAAAGGAAATGTCCATGTACTTCTTGTTTCTCAAATCTTGCGGAATTGTCTGGACGATTCTTGAGAATCAATGACCCCGGCGATGGATATAAAAGTCGGTCCCATCACCGAAGAAAGGTAGAGTAGGTTCTGTAGAGACTGTACCTAGTTCAGTCCTGGCCCATTGGGCCGGGACACACTTCAAGTGGCCGTGTTCACTGGTACACAGGACGGGTTGAGTGTGTCTTAGCTTAGTGGCAGTCGGTTGAGGTTGCCTGATACCGGTGCCGGAGAGGCCCAGCTTTCACGTCTCGCGACAGAGACCGGCGCTCTCGAACCTAATGGGAAGTCCCTCAGGTTCTACGCCTCTTTGGAGGGGCTATGTTTATTACCTGGCACCAGATGTCCTCTCTTTTAGGGGAATGCTGACGGAGCTCAAGGTATTTTTGGAACCCCGGAGTGTGAGGACTACGGTTCTGTGCCTGGAACCCACAATAAAAAGGTATTATGCTAAAATCGCGCGTACGAGGGGCACTCGACAAATACCTGAATAGGTTCTGGTCCACAGAGTAGAGTTTTGACCTATGTGATTTTGGTTTAAGGATTGGAGTCGTAATTTTTACTCACTGAATTATCATTTCCACCACTGAAAGTTTTGTAAGTTCCGTTTCTCTGTGTGTCTCTTGCACCTGTTTGATGAAGAGCACTAATCATATCAAACTAGGAAATAAAACATCGACATAGTGAACCTTATGTTTGTGTTTCGTTTGGAAGTCAACAAGAAAAAAATCTGCACCTCTGAAAAGAGACAACAGGCCGTGAGAAAAAATACAGCGGATTGACTCCGATTACGGGTAAGGCCGATGCAGTAGTCATCTCGGTGACTTTGCATTTCCAGCACCGCCCCTACCATAATAGTTACGTCACTACAGCTTGGCTGACTGAGATAGATAGATAGATAGATAGATTGAAAAGGAACATAGATTGATAGAAAGAAAAGTAACAAAGATAGATAGATTGGTAGAAAGAAAGAAAAGGGACATAAATAGATAGATAGATAGATAGATAAGGAACAGATAGATAGATAGATAGATCATAGGATACATATTCTAACCTCTTTCAACAGAGTGTACGAAAGGAAGAGATCAAGGAATAGAAATTAAATTTTTGTTTTTGTACATAACAGGCTTTCACGTACCGATATATATATATATATATATATATATATATATATATATATATATATATAGAGAGAGAGAGAGAGAGAGAGAGAAAGAGAAAGAGAGAGACAGTTATATATACCAAATGTGTTAAAAAAGTATCGAGATTGCAGCTGTAGGCAAAATCACCAATAAATGAAACGTTAATTTTCTTAAAAAATATTACCCAAGGCATTCAGTACACTTATTCCTGCGAGTTTTCTATTGGTTGAAGCACCTCTGAAACTTTTCTTTTAATACGCTGTGGAGCTATACTGTTGTATTTATTTTAATGCTTTTCATGTCATCACATCTTACCACTGAGGTGGATTTTCAGGTGAGAAAATAAAAAAAAAATGTTGCAATGTCCTGTAACTGTTGTTATGTACACTCCTACCCCAACATTACCTCCCTCTCACTAGTAGAGCTTTGGTGGTTTAACAGACATGAGGAGGTTGAAGTTATTCTAGTTTGAAGTAAGCGATAAGAAAGTTTGCATTTTGAGTTTTAGCAGTCAGATTTCCAGTATACAACGGAGTTGACGAGTGTTTTGAGTTTAACTTTTAAGACGGCCTATTTTTGGTGGCCTCTCTATTTTCCTCCTTACTATGAAAGACGGATTGGAAACTCACGGAGATGGCCGGCCTGAATTATTAACACATTTATAAACGCGAGAATCAAACTGTGAATGCGTGTTTGTTAATTTTTTTCGTTACCAGGATCAAGTGGCGACCTCTTCCTATCCACTTTATTTTTTTGAGCCGATAACTTTTCAAGTCCACTCACAATTTCACGTTGGAAGAACCATCGTGATCAGTATCCCACATGGTATCATGTAAACATTCGAAACTCTGTTATACGCATTTCTGTCATCACGTTCACATGCTAATTGGCAATGTTCAGAATGCACATCAAACTCGAGCAGAGAACAAATATTAAATCCCGTGTCAAACTTGAGTAATCGATAATAAACACTCTTGAAACCTTGAAGCAGTCCTACGGTAACGAAGCAATGAATCAAATGGGGTGTTTTCAGTTGCACTTACGCTTCAAAAGTAGAAGATTATTTCTTGAGACGGCTGAGAGATTAGGCTGATCCTCAGTACACACTAAACATGAAAATATCGAAAAAAAAAAGAACAAATAAAAAAACAAACAAACAAGAAATGCGTCAGAATTATCGAATCAACATCAATGTTTCACACTGAGACGTTTGAGAGAATGTGACAATATTGTTCGGCACAGTTTCGCCTTATAAACAAATTCAATACCCCGTTGTGTTTGTTGTTAAGAAAAGATTAATTAGTCGCATGTTTTGGCCGAAACTGCTTAAGTCACGAGTCAGCTCTATAACTCTCCCCCTGCCTCAAAAAAAAAAAAAAAAAAAAAAAAAAAAAAGAGAGCAAAACAAACTTATTCTTAAATATATACAAGTTATCGTTTTTATTACCTATTCGAATGATCCTAGGAAGGATCAGACAACGATATATAGACGGTGGTCGAAATACATAAGCGCGAGTCAATTTTCTACTTGTTCTGTATCCGACGGTTAACTCTAGCAAATCGCTACTGTTCCAAGCGATCCATTATTTCTTACTACCCTAAACTCGAACTCCCGCTACTCTGTCGGTAACCAATATGGGAAGTGGTTTGAAGAGAGATTCCAGGCCGACTAGCCTCGGCTCAGCTGCTCAGTCCAATGGCCAACTCAACTTCTACGGCAAGGTCTCCACAGAACTAAAGTACCTTAAAAACGATACCTTTATTTACTGCCCTTAGACCATAGTAGTATCGAAGACTTCGATTTATTACAGAGATTAAAAACTAATCCTTTCATCCCCTTCGAGAATAACTCTCTTTCTATTTTATCATCGAATACAATCTGTTGACTATCCTAACTTGTTCAGGTACTTTTTTGACACACATACTTCTATGTACATACATAGACGCTATCTATGCCTACACTCGCTCTCACCCACATTGCGTATACATATATATATATATATATATATACTACTCCTATACGCATACGTACTCATATAGACACACTCATACCTACACGTATCTGCATTATTGCACCTAAATATTTGCACTTGTGGACGGAAGACCTTATAGCATCACTAGAGAACTTTAAGTGCAAACGAAAGCTTAGTAAATAATAATAACTCCTACCCTATGCAAGACATTCCGAGACGAGCAATAAAATTATAATCATAATGTGACTTGGGACCAGCTCACGCTGATTACTCTGGTTTCAATTTGATCCCCAAAGTTGTGTTTCAATGAAAATTAGATGCTCCAACATGACAACTTGTGTTTTTGTGTGCTGTACCAGCATGATCGTCGCTCAAGTTATTAAAGAGTAAACGTACAAGTTGTGATTGCAGAAAGTGTAGAGTTCATTATGGTCACAGACTCCAAAATAAGGTTAATATCAAAGGTGCTCAGGCACCGTATTAACACGTTGTATATTCTCCTTGATTGAAGGTGCCCGTGGTGTAATGGTTATCGTCGTAGGAAATGGACACGGCGACACGAGGGCAAATCTTGGACGAGACTGATTGCATTTCACATTAGTACTAATACCCTTGGGAAAGGTATGAATCTAATTATTCTCCCTCCAGCTATGGGTAAATAGTAGGGCAGACTAGGTTCTTCAGCTTTGGTGAGGCAACTAGTCTAGGAAAAGGAAAACTCTGAATTCAAACCTATTAAACTCCGCTTAAAAATTGACCTTGTGTCTTATCCTGCCCGAGCGGAGGGGTTTTGTAAATATATATATTCTCCTTGGACTTTAATTCAAGTATACGCATAGGATCCTATAATAGTGGTTGTTGGTGGTTGGTTGGGTTTGTTTACGTTCTGGAGTGGGAGAATATTACTGGGAGATAATGAGTGGCCAGAGTGAGACACCACGAGCAAAATTCAAGGTTTAGACGGTCAGTTTCAGTTTCAGCCGTGTCATTTTGAGGCATCTGAGAGAGAACTTTCAGTTCAAATAAAATGGGTTGAGGCGTGAGGGTAAGTAAGTGTTCCAATATGATGACCCACCCAACCACAGTGCATTGAAAAGAACCAAATCAAATCTCCACCTAAAAACCAGTGCCCATGATTGAACTTGATCTCCGTAATCTTGAGTTAACTTGTTGAACGTTTCTCTCAAATTCTCCTGTATTCCATTTGATGCTGTATTCCGTTTGATGCTGTATTCCGATTTCGTGACATACTCAACTGAACACACTTGTAATAATCCACAATTTCTCTGTGGAACATGAATTCTGAGAGGCAAACAGGAACTAAATGCTTTCGTAAACCACTTTCTTCTCTGCTTCCCCCTTCATCTGTTCCCAGTCTCAAATGTCTATTCAGACCACCGTGACGCTTTTGACTACCCCCTTAAAACCTTTCTTAGGTTCATGTTTTAGTAGTCTACTGTGTTGCAACTCTCCGTATAACAGCTGCTTGGGTAACTTAATGTTATCCATAGGAAGTTCTTTAAATAAATAAGGTGAATTTTACAATAAAACGACTCACATTTTCCCAAGAAAAACATTTTTTATTTTACATGTCAACAAAATCTCCTTTCTTTAAAACACATTTTTCCCGTTAATAAACAACTTTTTGTATTCTTTCTACTCAGAAATCTTTGGATTGGGCTTTTAGCCATTTGCTAACGGTGCAATTCACTTTATCATTCCTTGGAAACTTTGTTCTCCTGTTGAGGGGACCAAACAAATGGAAATCAGAGGGGGCCAGATCTGGACAGTAAGGAGGATGTAGCAGCTGTTTCCAACCAAACTGACTGATAGTTTTCTTTGATCTTGCAGTCGCATGAAGCCTTATGCTTTGGCGTAAACATTTTAGGAAAAGACCTTAAAAATGCAAGGTCAAAATACATAATTTTGTGTGCAGTTCCCTAAAAAATTCCTAATTATTAGAAACGTCCTTTAGAGTATCTCTTGTCACCCAAAATGAACGCAATAACTGGAACCACGAATTTAATCATACTTGCTTGAATAGTATTTCCATTTTATTTAAACAATTAAGCCGATTTGTGAATTTTTTTTATCTAAACATGCTTCTCCGTACACATTATACATTTTTCTATAAATTTCAGATTGTCTGTAATTATCAACCACCAAAGATTTGATGACAAACCTCAGTTCAAGTCTGGAACACCGTGTTTGATTTGGCGCGATTTTGAAAAGCCTCAAAAGAAATATTTCTATGACATCAAAAATGATTTTTGCAATAAACCAATCTAAAAAAATTGCGGAGTTTACATTTATTGAAAAAAATTCTGAAAAAAAAAAAGTATTTTCCTTTCTAAAAAATCCCTTCTTTTTGAATGATCCTCACGAGCACACACACACACACACACACACACACACACACACACACACACACACACACACACACATATATATATTGGCTTCAGTAGACTTCAGATGGACTTGAATATTGTCGTCTAAAGTTAGATTACATGAAATACCGAGTAGTGAGTAGTTTTATTTTAAATATGTATCAAAATATTTTATTATAATATTTTAATATTTACTCTGCATTTTTGTGTATAGAATAATGTAATAATTTTGCTGGGTTTGCGTCAGTTTTAGAGTTTATCCAAGATTTAAGATTTCATCTATCGGCGAATTTATCAATTATATATATATATATATATATATATATATATATATATATATATATATATATATATATATATATATATATATAAGTAAATGTATTGGCGCTGTTTATTTTCCTTAATTCATCGAAAATAAAATGAGTGAGTCGTAAAGATTTCTTATAAAACATGTTGCTACGGATATGTCATTAGTAAATATATAAACAGAAATTTTAAATATCCCATTTTAAATTATTGTCAACAACAATGACTGTATCTCCAAAATTATTTACACGAGAAAATTATTACAACACACACACACACACACACACGCACACACACACACACGGGTATGGTTTGGTTTGGTTTGGTTTTATAGCACATCAACTATTGTAGGTTATTAATGCCAAATCCATTTTTATACATTCAAACACTTCTATTTCAAACAACTCAGTTTAGTATAAGTACAGTTTTAATGTTAAAAACAGTTCTGTTTTAAACAATTCAGTTTATCATACAAAAACAGTCCCATATCAAACAATTCAATTTAGCATAAGTACACGGTTTAAATGTCAAAAC